>PVKU01014726.1:0-21606 GCA_004027475.1 Anoura caudifer | reverse complement strand
CAGAGAGGGAAGAGGAAGAGCAACAAGTGGAAAACTTATTTGAACAAATAATAAAGGAGAACTTCCCCAATCTGGCAAAGGAAATAGACTTCCAGGAAGTCCAGGAAGCTCAGAGAGTCCCAAAGAAGGTGGACCCAAGGAGGAACACACCAAGGCACATCATAATTACATTAGCCAAGATTAAAATGAAGGAGAGAATCTAGAAGCAGCAAGGGATAAGGGGACAGTCACCTACAAAGGAGTTCCCATCAGACTGTCAACTGATTTCTCAAAAGAGACCCTACAGTCAAGAAGGGGCTGGGAAGAAGTATTTGCAGTCTTGAAAGGCAAGGACCTACATCCAAGATTGCTCTGTCTAGCAAAGCTGTCATTTAGAATGGAAGGGCAGATAAAGTGCTTCTCAGATAAGGTCAAGTTAAAGGAGTTTATTATTACCAAACCCTTATTAAATGAAATGTTAAAGGGACTTATCTAAGAAAAAAGATAAAAAATATGACAGTAAAAAGACAGCAAACTCACAGATATTAACAACCACACCTAAAACAAAAGCAAACAGCTAGAACAGGAACAGAAACAGAAATGGAGATCACATGGAGGGTTAGCAACAGGGAAGTGGGAGGAGGAGGCTCCCCCTGTCTATTTTAAGAATAGTGTGGGAAATGTAGAAGCTAAAGAACTTATGACACATGGACATGAACTAAAGGGGGGGAATGTGGGTGGGAGGGGGTGGAGGGGAATGATGGGAGGAGAAATGGGAGAACTGTAATAGCATAATCAAGAAAATATATTTTTTAAAAAAATAAAAAAATAAAAAGTGATCCCCCAGCCCATTTATTCATGGTCAGTCCAAGCACGTGATACAACTGCTCACCCAACTGTTGACAAGTAAGGAAGAGGTAGTGAAGCCACACAGGCAGGTCCAGTGTAGAATTAGGTAGGGTGACTGCCATTCTGGTTGGTGGCACAAGGGCCCATGGGAGAAAAGAAGGTGCAGATTACATCCATCATCCAAAGGCAAGGGCCAGCTCTTTGTTTTCCTACTGCGACATCTGGGCACTCTCTTAGGAGTGGGAGCCAGAGTAGTTCCTTGATCCACTAATCAGATGAAAGGGCAGGGCAGGCATGCTATTCCAGATAAACTGGTAAACACCCAGCTGGAAAAGCTACAACACCCTGGCATTTATCAGTTTAATACCCAGGATAGTATCCATTCTAAAAAAAAAAAAAAAACAAACAAACAAACAAAAAAAACCACAACTGAGTAAACAAAGTGAAAGTTTTATTGATGGCTTTTGGTTACATAGTTGACTTCTCTTGAGAATGGATTCATGGACAGCTTTGTATTTCTGCCCTAAAACTGTGGTTACAGAGCTTCAGCTGTTAGAACTTCTATCCACTGTTGTTCTGATGTGGCCCCGGCTGTTGTGTGTTCCAATGGGTTTCCCACTGTTACAATCACAGTGGCTGCTGAGACCGTGCTGAAGACTTTCCCACACATTACACCCACAAAAACATTTCTCCTTCATCAGGTTTGCTGTCCCTGAAGATTATTAAATTAAAACAGTTATTAAAAGTAATTGTTACTCTGATAAGGCTCTCTGTTGCAGGAAAAGAACACTTAATTCAAACTTACTTGGGCAAAAAACAAAACCAAATAAAACAAAAACAAAAATGGAATTTATTGGTTACCGGGACTTAAAAACCCAGATGTATTTCTAGCTTCAGTTATAGTGTAATGCAATTGTTCCAACAGAACAGTCAAGGGGGATTACTCTCCAACTCTGATTCCATTTCTGCTGTGTTGACTCCATTCTCAGCTTCCACAAGAATCCAGGAATTCCTCTCAGCTTTAAGACCAAGGAGAAGAGCATTTCTTCCTGTTAACTCTGGCCACACCCTGGAACTCTAATTGACTGTCTTGGGTCACCTACTGACATCTGAACCAACGACTAGAGCTTGGGAGAAGGAATGTGCTCCCGGGCCGGGCCAGTGTCACACATTCTGCTCCTGAGAAGATGAAATCCCAAGGGAAATTTAATATACTACTACCACTCAAAGTGGGTAAAAAAACTCTGGCAGGCCAAAACAACAAATGTCCAGCTCAAGTTTCTCTCCAGAGTGGGCATGCTCATGATCACCTAGCTGGGAAGAAGTCCTAAAGGGTTTTTCATACTTGACACACTCACAGGGTTTCTCTCCGGTATGGAGTCTTTGATGCTGCAGAATATTTCTTTTGCTAGTCAAGACTTTTTCACACTTATTGCATACATAGAAAGACTCTTGAGTATGGATCTTTAAGTGACTTTTTAACTGGTCCTGAGTACTGAAGGCTTTCCCACAATCTACACAGTCAAAGGGTTTCTTCTCGCTGTGGACTCTCCAGTGCCGAGTTAGTTTTTCATGCAAGTTAAAGGCTTCTCCACACATTTTACAAGAATGAGGCTTTTCCTCTATGTGAATATGCCGATGTTTGCTAAGATAGGAACTACTTCTGAGGCTTTTGCTACACTCATTACATGCATAAGGTTTCTCCCCAGTGTGGATTCTCTGATGTCTAACAAACTCAGAACTACTGGTGATGCCTTTCCCACACTCCAGGCAGTGACAGGGCCTGTCCCCACTGTGGATTCTCTGAAGGCTGATCAGATTGCCATAGTCACTGAAGGCTCTCCTCCCATATTCCTCACACTCATAGGGTTCCTCTCCACTGTCGATCCTCCTCTGTTGCTGACTTAACATTGACCTCACAGCAAAAGCTTTTCCACATTCATTACACTTGTAAGGTTTCTCCCCAGTGTGGATTCTCTGGTGTCGAACACAGTGAGAAAAATAGCTGAAACCCTTCCCACACACCTCACATCAGAAGGGTTTCCTATCACCATGGATTCTTGGAACCTTTCCTATAACATTTTTCACTGTGGGAATTTCCTGATCCTTCTCCAGTTTACACATTTCTAGGAAGCTGGTTCTCGGAAGAGCATTCTTCTGCAGACCCCAAGGCATCACAACGTCTCTGTTTTCAGAAATTCCCTATATTGATGTGGACTCATCGTTGGCACTGGTCTCAGTATCTGACACAACAAATAGAAAACACAAGTGCCACCTCAGAATTACACTAGAAACAAAAGAGCATCAAATATAGGATTTTCAGAGATTACTTTCTCAACCCCCACACGGGCCTGATAGCAAGAAAAGTGCCAAATATCACACAGGCAGAGAATTGTCGAGTGGGACAAGGTACAAGCATGCATGTGACACATCAGATTGCTTCCTAAGCTCTTCCAGACTCTCTATCTGAATGACTTCTCCCTAGTATGTTCTCGTATCTTCCAACCTTATGATACTCATAGGCCTACAAAATACCAAAGAAGGTACAGGCTCTAAGAGGAAACAGTGACACTGAGGCTGGCAAAACTCAGAGTCGGAAAGTAAAACTAAAGAGTCAGAATGCAAAGGCAATGAATGGATTGTTTTTTTAAAAAATAATTTTTAAAAAGATTTTCTTTATTTTTAGAGAGGAGAGGGGAAGGAGAAAGAGAGGGAGAGAAACATCAGTGTATGGTTGCCTCTCTCACATCCCCCGCTGGGGGCCTGGCCTGCAACCCAGGCATATGCCCTAGACAGGGAATTAAACTGGCGACCCCTCAGTTCGAAGGCTGGCACTCAAACCACTGAGCCACACCAGCCAGGGCATATTATTGTTCTTTTAAAAAACTCATACCCTGCAGAAGTCCTCACAGACTGGAGATACTGGACATTAAGGGCACTAGGCTGTGGCAAGACAAAGAAAATCACAGAAGCACTTAGAGGAAACCACCCCTGGTACTCCACAGATGACAAGTGAGCCTGCTCAAACTGCTGGCAACTGCTGCCTTGTTATCAGACTCTCAAGAACATCTGAACCTCAAATACGCAGAAATTACTGTGCTAAGTAGACTCTGCCTATTTGGAGTGGATAAAACACAGTTTGCGCAGATACACCAAGACTGCAGGGTACTCCTTATATTAGCAAGAAGGAGACAAAGAGCTGCCTATAAAGTGGCATATGTGTTCCTGAACGTTGGATGACATGTTAAGTAAAGTCAACTTATTTTGTATAAAATGCTTAACTAGTTTTGTTTTAATGTTAATTTGAGTTGTCTGCTGGTTTGTCGAGTTCATCCTTTGAGGATGCGTTAAACAGGTGAGGCCTTCAGGAGGAGAGAGCTGAGACTAAACAGGGAAATCAACAGTCTGGAAAGGGGTGCCTCTCCCTCCCCAGCAGGCTGCTCAATGTCACAAAATCAGGACTGAGCAATCTACGATGAAAATGCTCTTATTTTTCCCCCTGCCCTGTACTCCACGGTTCATCTTGATCAGAATCCCCACAGTTCTTCTAAGCAAGCCCCACCTTCCTAGTTCTCCAATGATCACCACCTCCTTCCCGCTGAAATAACAAAGCTGCCCAGATGCGGTGTCCTCAGCTTCCTCCCCTTCCTTTTCCACATCTTCTCATCCCAAGTCACCCTCTCAAGCCTTACACTTCCCGGTTGTCCAGATGCCAGGTCGTCCCTCCCTCCCTCGGATACACTGCTCTATCAGCTGTATCATCCCTTGTCTTCTCCTTCAACCCTTTTTAAATCTGCAAATCCACTTGGGCCTAACGAGCATCCCTTTACACCCAATTTTTCCTCATAGGAGTGTTTTTCCAAATTTTCTACCATTAGTTTTAAAGTTGACACAGTGTGTAACCACCAAACAATTTTAAAAATGAAATACACTGGCCAATATTAGAATAGCAGAGAATAGGATTCACACACATTGTAATGCCAAGGGCAAACTGTGACTCCTGACCCTCCAGTTTCCGCAAACATATGAGTGAGTGTACAGGGTTCTGCTGCAAAATGTAACAACTACTGAAGCTCACCAACAAAAGAGAGTCTGGAAAATATTTGCCACTATTCACTACACTTTCTTTCATTCCTAGACTAATCAAAATAAGAGGCTAACATTCTGTCTCAATTTTGTCATCCTCCATCTGCCCCTCTCTGCAAATGGTCTCCCCTTAGCCGCAACCCTTGGCTTCAGCTTCGCTGTGCCCTCCTGGGGATCCTCCTCCAGCTGTTTTTCTTTTCCCTCTCTTACTAAAATGAAATATTCCTTAATATTTAAGATTCAGCCCTACTTTTTGCTCCCTGGGGTCATTTCAGCTGAAACTCTGTACACTACACTTGCATCTGTACTTGTAGATTTGACATTTACCTCAGAATTTCTACACCTGCCTTCTCAATGGCCTGCTCCTGCCGTCCACTTTCACATTCCAAAGGAACCGCAGACTGTGTTCAGACCTGAACTCATATGCACTCAGAAAGCTTCTCCTATGTCACGACTTGCCAGTGTTACCTGATTCAACTATTCCCTTTCATGGATGAGTTTTGATTAAGATCTGATCAATTCTACTACCACACACTCCTTCCTCTTCCATTTTTGCATAACCACTATCCCCTATCCAATTCACTTACTCCAAAGTTAATGCTTCCTGCCCTGGCTGGTGTGGCTCAATGGATTGAGCACCGGACTTTGAGCCAAAAGGTCACTGGCTTGCTTCCCAGTCAGGGCACATGCCCAGGTTGCGGGCCAGGTTCCCGGTTGGGTGTGTGCAAGAGACAAGGCAACTGAGTGATGTTTCTCTCCCTCTCTTTCCCCCTCCTTTCCTCTCTCTCTAAAAATAAAAATAAATAAAATCTTTTTTAAAAAGTTAATGTCTCCTATATAATAACAGTTTAACAAGATTTTATGTCTTCAACTTCCTTCATGCCAATCAAACCACATACTACGTTAATATTTCTAAGACACAGCACTTATGGGCCTATGTCACCAGTGGTGAGGAGACTGGCCAGGGGCACTGCTCCTGCTCCACGTGGTTTTGTTACTCCCTCATTCCTGTTCCTGTGCAGCGAATACTTCAGGACAGAGCCCTCAGGTCCACCACAAAATCTACATTCTAGATATTCCACACAATGCTGGGTGGGTAAGACACACCAACTACATTCACCTACACCATCAGCTATGTAAACAGGGGTCAGGGTATTCAGCAGACTCTGTGCCAGCCTCAGATTCTAGGAAATCTTGCTTAGGCTTTGAGTCCTAAGCCTCATGCTTTGCACTGCTTACTAGAAAACACAGGATACTTACAGACAGGATCCAGAAAAAAAAAAAAATACCCACTTTTAAATAGCAAACTGCCCCCGCCCAGGATTCTTCCATACATTAAACTGCAAAGTTCTTCACAATGATTTATTGTATCTTTCCTTCCCTTCCTCAGGCCAGATAATCTACCTTCTTCTTCTCCACATGGTATCCAATATAACCTGTAAATTTGGAACAAATAGCCCTGTCCCCAAAGCAGCATGCCCTGAGCTTCTCAGTGGGAATTCCTCTAGCCTCTCCTGTTATGCTCCCACAGCCCACTGCCTACATACCAACAGAAGCATTCAAAACACATTTTTTAAAGCTTTTACATCTGTCTCCACAATTTGTGTCCTCCAGCGAGTCCTAAACAAAGCTTAGCACCCAGCAAGTACTGAAAAACTGCTCCTGAATAAACCCATCCTGTCCGAGGAAGAAGGGCCACTGGGGTAAGCAACGCTGAAACTCAGAAAGAAACGATGGAGGCAAGAATTGCATATGAGATGCATGAAGTGGAAATAAGTTATCTTGATAAGAGTTAAAATTGGTGGGAAAGATTTCATGTTTTACCTATTAGGAAAAGTTCTCTACTGTATTTAAATCCTTACCAGCATGGTTCATTTTAAAATACACTGCTCTGAAAGCCTCTACAGTTGCCAGTTCTAGACCTACCTCACTTACCTTTACAGAAGTCTGCGGTCCTCTCTGCGGTTGGGTCGGGTTGGGTCGTCCTATGCCTCTAGTCCCCAAGGCAAATTCCCTCCCTCCAGAAGTGAGATCAGGGCAGATCTGGGCACTGTGTAGCCTGAAAAGGGGGGAGAAAATGGTACCTTTCAGCCCTGTGTCTGCTATGTCAAAAGAGGGAAAACCCGAAGAGCCTCAGGAAGAGGCTCAGGATTGGGGAAAGCAAAGGAGATTTTGTTCAAAGAGAAACTCAGCATTCGATCAAGAAGAAACTGACCTCTTCCCATATAAGAGGAAGTAAGTTAGTGAGACCTTGCAAGACAGGTGCAAGCCGAGGGAAGGGCTCATACCTTTCCCAAGACAATGGGGGGATAGCAACGAGCTGAGAGCTTGGCTCTGGCAACAGAAACCACCTATCCCTTACTGTGCAGAGCCCCTTAGAGGACGGGACTACTCTTACAAGGGAACAACAATTCCCTACATTGGGACCAAACTGACCCCAGACCTTTCCCGACCCAGCAATCTCTGAAGTGGGTCATTTGGCCTCAGCCCCGGAGCCATGCAGTGGGAGGTACCAGAGACAACCCCTCCTCCGCACCATGCCCCAGCCAGTAGGGAAAAAAGAAGGAAGCAGGAAAGCATAGATCTGAGTCCCAGGAGGAAAGTGGCCTTACCCAGGGATGTCAAGTTCCCGTAATTCTCCAGCATTGCACTTCTGTACAGGGCCCTCTGTGCGGAGGAAAGGCCAGTCCATTCTGCCTGAGAAAAGTCCAAAGCCACATCCTCGAAGGTCACTACCTGCTGAAACAAGAGGTTCCTGCCGCCCACAACCCAATTCTCTGACTCAGGGCCAGAGCGTGGGACACAGAGGACAGTATGAGGGAGGGGTCTTATTAGGGAAGGCTGATGAAAAAAGGTAAAAGAACTGAGTGTTGGGCCCTTAAATGACTATTTCTACAACCAAAAATCTGGATTTCTCTATCAGAAGAGCTTCCATTAGGACATAAAATTTACTGTTACTACAAAACATGATAAAACAAATTTTTTCAAAAACTCTGGAGAGTCTCCCATTAATGAACCTTACCAGAGAAAAATCTCTTGGATTTTGTTAATACTGTCAGTGTTTTCCTGTCACACCTGCAAGTGGGCAATTAGCTTCAGTATGTCCAGAAACCCACTCACAGGTGGCATCTCACCACCCACCTGTTCCTCAGTCACTAGCCCCAGTGCCCAGCCAATCCATCTGCTCCCCATATGTGCTCACTCTGCCCCAAACCTCAAGCCCACATAACAAGAACAGAGTCATGGTTTGCTACGATGAGCCCCTATCACCACCCAACGCCCTTCTGTTGCTTGAAGGGGATGTGCTGTCTGTGTTTGAGGACGGCCAGCAGAGGGAGCTCGGTGCCACCTGAGGGGGCAGCCTTGTATTCTGCTTTCTAATGCCTTCTCTTCGGAGAATATGCTTCCGGAACCAAATTGCTGCTGGTATCTCCTTTGGCCACTTTTTATACCCCCCAAGGCCATTTGTAACAGCATCTGCCAACCAAGCCTCATGTTTTTTCATAGCCATCCTTCCCCCTCACTGAAGGCACCAAGTCTACCTGCCCAGAAAGCTCCAGCATCCAGTTTAGACCCTCTCCTCACTCCTCCGACTTCAGTATCAAACTTGGTTACCTGAACATGCGGTGAACATCCTCCCACTATCCAGCGCCCCAACCGATTCTGCAGATCTCCACCTTGCACTAACCCTGGCACTGCCTCAGACTCTGCTAACCCGACCTGTCTGACCCCTCATCTAACACCGAACTCAGCTGTCCCAACAAGTGGGCTCCCTTTCTAATTCGTATAAACTATTAGGCACAGTGAGTGACAATTTTCTTTCCCTATCTCAGTTGATAGTACCAATTTCAGCCCCATCTCCTATATCAGAAACTTAAGATTCATCCTAGACTGACTCGCCCCAGTCACTGCTCACTTCCAACAGTTGGTAATCAAATCCTGCCAATTTTATTGCCAAAATATTTCTGGAATCTGACTCTTCATCATCAAGGTGCAATCAGTACCTTGTTCAATAGATGGGAACACTTTAAGAGCTGCCATTCCAGGCTGCCAGCACCTACAATGACCTGCTTTAAATGACAACCTGACCCACCCAACTGAATGATTTAATGAGTCACCACTAAGTATAACAGTGGTTCTCAAAGTGTGGTCCCCAGAGCAGCAGCATCTGATAATTTGTTAGAGAGGCAAACTGGTGCCCATCGCCTGCACCCCGTTCCCCTGCCCCTGAGAGCAATTTTTGCATCAAGAGCCCTCCAGGTGATTATGATGCATGCTCAGGTCTGAGAAAGCTGGGCTAGAAGAAAAAAATCCAAGCTCAGGAAATTGAGCTGTACCAGGTGACCAGTAGACAGTGAAGAGGGAGGCACAAGACTGTACACAGAAAAACTAGCTGGGAAGCTCTGCAAATAAAATCCCAGAGAAGAAACAACAAGCCCTGAATGAAGGCAATATAAATATGGGACGAGTGGAAGAGATAGTAGGCAAAAGCAATCAGACTTGGTGACTCTCTGGAAGCGGTACCGAGGAAGAAGAGTCAACAAGTACTCAGCAATCTGGAAAGTAAGTGGTGAGGACTTCGAGATGTTGATACCAGTACTTACAAAGATCAGAAGAGGGCGGGAGCTACAAGGAACACAACGTATCAGTGGAAGAGTCAGGCAGAGGGACCTGCCGAATGTCAGAAATCTGGGACTGGCACTTGGGATATGGTGCTTGGATGCTAAGTTACTGGATAAATAAGTCCCAGGAAGGAAATGGCAAAGCAACACTCAGCAACTTGTCAGTCTCAAAACATGAAATACAACTCAAAAAATCAGTTTCTCTGTCCCACAAATGTAAGGTACTTAATGTTGCCTTTACAAATGAAATCAGTTAAGATGCAAAGAGGTTAAGCGACTGGCTCAAGGCCACTAACAAGACCCCTGATTCTGGGGGTCCTGTCCTAGTACAGATGCTTCCTATCATAGCCCATGCCTTGCCTTCGCCAGCAGCTCTGGCCTTGAGGAGGATATATTTTCCTTGATTCTGAAACCGAAACTTCTTTAGGAGGATAAATGATATATGTTCCTTTTTCCTTGTCTTCTTCTTGCCATTCTTCTGTCACCACTTCCCAGGACCCTTGCGACCAGATACTTACAGCACTAGCCTGATTCTCTCATTCTCACAGATCCCTCTAAACCTGGGTCCCTCCAGCTCAGCAGAAATCCTCAGAGTGTGGGAGGCTATGATTCCACTACCCAGGACACTCTCTCCAGCGACTGCCTGGTGGGCTCCGGCTGCTCAGCCCCTCACCATCCAGCATCCAGTCCTACCACAGAGCAGCAACAAGGGTCTTCCTGCTGCTTTAGCTCTAAGACTTTTGCCAGAATCATCCCTCTCATTGACCATTGCTTTCAAATCAGATCTCTCGAAGGCTGACCTGAGGGACTCTCATCTCACTTGGTGCCAGGCTTTCTGAGGCATGACTGCCACCCCCTGGGCTCCCTCTCGGTAAAGGGCAGGGACTGAGGGAAGAAGCAAAAAGAACCATGAGTGAGCCTGGCCCAGTGAAGGGGTCTCCTTTAAACCAACAAATTTGCCAATAACAGAAGCAATCATTTACTAAATGCCCATTGGGTAAGTGGTATATAAATATTTTCTTTTTAAAATCCATACCATGGATCCAGACCATACCATGAAGTTATCAACGTAAGAAACATTCAAACCTGTAAAGAATTTTTATGAGTTTATTTGAGCCAAACTAACAATTGCCAGGAAGCAAAATCTCAACAGATTGAGAAATGCTCCAGAGAATGGCAGTTTAGCACCTTATTTTATACATTACAGTCAAAAGAGGAAGTGTAAGGGGGTTACAAGAAATCCACTGGTGATAGATTAGCCAGGTCAGAAAAAGCAAAGTGGAGAACCTCTGGCATTGGATAAAAAGTAAAATATAGACACTCATGCAGGTTTAAATTAGGAGGAAAGATTCCGAAAGGTGCCCCCAGGCACCAGGGCATGTACGCCCCGACAGCGAACAACGCTGCCTGTCCTGGGCAGGACACAGGCACAGGCGAACATGAGTACACGCAGAGCAAAAGACACCGAAAAACTAGAAGCAAACCTAATGAGAGGAAACCCAGACCTTCATTTTTTAAAATATCATTTTATTAGGAAACTAAAAGATTAAAGAAAATAGAAACAAATACCAGATTTTAAAAATTTTTAAAAAGATTTTTATTCACCTTTAGAGAGAGGGGAAGGGAGGGAGAAAGAGGAGAGAAACATCGATATGCAAGAGAAACATGGATTGTTTGCCTCTCGCACATCCCCAACCAGGGACCTGGCCTGCAACCCAGGCATGTTCCCTGACTGGGAATCGAACCAGCAACCTTTCAGGTTGCAGGCTGGCACTCAATCCACTGAGACACATCAGCCAGGGCAGCAAATGCCATATTTTTGAATGAAAAATACACATCTTCTCATTCAGTAACTTCAATAATCCTTGGAACCTTTTCTTTTTCACAAATAAGAAAACAAGGCTAATAGAATAACTTTCTCTACCAAGGTCAATGCTGGTGGATGGATGAACTTGGATCCCAAGACAGATCTGCCAGATTCCAAAGGCCATGCTTTTAATAACTACATTAAGTTGCTTCCAATCTAATCCCAGCAGGATTTCTCTTAGAACCTGATAAAGTGATTCAAAGGTTAATATGGAAGAATAGATCAGTAGCCAAGAAAATTCAGAAGAATCTCAGAGGAAGTCTTCCTCTTCTTGGACCTTAGCACAAGCATCTTTTTTGTACATTATCCCATTCTAGGACCCAGTGATAACCACAAAGGACGCTGAAAAGCCAACTCAACATGCCAGAACTTATGGGTTATTACTTTAATTATATGTCCTATGAACACTCTGTATTCTTGTTAGGCAGACACATTCTACCAAAAAGCCAGCATCTTCCCTAAAGAAATTCACTGCACGCTCTAGCTTCCTGCTAGGCTCATCTGGCCACCCTTCCCCTTAGTTTAGCCACTCCAGCTTGCTTTCAGTTTCCTCCACTCTGCTAACTCAGGACCTCAGTTCCTGCTATTGCCTCTGCGTGAACCACTCTTCTCCAGCCTTAGAACCTTTGTAACTGATCCTGTCCACCTGCAGTGCTCTCCAGGGGCCTGAACCCCTCTTCATTGAGGTAATGCCAGCTCATCCTTCCGATCAGCCCCTGCAGACCAGGTCAGGTCCCCATATTACACACTCCATGAGTCCCATATTCCCTTTCCTATATATCACATCTCCTAGTTTGAGATTACACATTGATTTGTGTTTTCTTCCTTCAACAAACATTTATTGCATACTTATTTTATTCCAGGCCAA
Organism: Anoura caudifer; assembly: GCA_004027475.1. Taxonomy (NCBI): domain Eukaryota; kingdom Metazoa; phylum Chordata; class Mammalia; order Chiroptera; family Phyllostomidae; genus Anoura; species Anoura caudifer. The sequence continues at coordinate 9,335 of PVKU01014726.1, read as the reverse complement.
CTGTGAGATACAATGGAGAAAGAAACAAAGGTGTGACCCCTTTCTTCACCGAGCTTGGTTTAGACTAAAGGAAACACACGTATTACTCAAAGATTCTCATAAATAACTTTAAGATTACAATGTGACTAGTGTCAGGGAGAATCTAGTCTGGATAAGACTTTGTAGGAATTAACTAGATTAAAAGGAAAAACCTTTACAAACGTGACAGCTAGTGCAAAAGCATGTTCTAGAAGTGAAAGTCCAAGATGACACAGGGGAGTGTGCTTCAACGTGAGGGTGAAAAAGCTGCAAGAGACCAAGGCTCGCAGGGCCTTGTGCAGCTACTTGGTTACGACCAGGTGGGGTGAAATGATCAGATTTGATTAATATATAATTCTCCCATTGAACTCAAAGCCCCTACGGTCGGGCCCCACACCCTTCTCATTGTCAGCTGCAACCCGGGAACCTAGAACAGCGACTTGCCCTTAGCTGCTGAATAATTAGTTGTTAGCCCAATGAACGGAGCGACTTTGTGGCTGTGCCGGGGACACCGCGCACCTCCTTTCCACCACAGCCTCCATTTCCCAAAAAGCTGGCTGGGGCGAGTGAAAGCACCCGAGGGAGGGCGACACTGGCTCTCAGCCCGTCTCCAAAAGCCTCCACAAGCCTCCACCGTGGCAGCAGGGGACTAGCTGCCCACAAACCCAACACTCACCTGCGGAAAAAAAAACAAAGCCCGGCGCGACCGGAAGTGCACGCCCGGCCAAGCCTCCCAGGCTCCCCGTCTAGAATGTCAGAGCTCGCAGCTCCGCAGCTCTCTGGATTCCTGGCGGGAGCTCTCAAAACAGGGATCCGCAGAGCCCGGGAGAGGATAATGGATGAGACATACATACCCTGCCGAGGTGACTGGGTTATTTTCTGTAAGTCTAAGGGTAAATAAGCATGTGAACAGGGCCTTTACCTAGATGGCCCTCCCAAACAGGGGTGTTTCTGTTTCTAATACCTGGAGGGGGCTTGCTCTTTTCACTGTGGACAAAAGCCCTATGTACGTGTGAACTACACTATCCTGAACAGAAACTTCTACGTTACTAATGCAACAAATTAAATATGTGAGGTCTCTTCTCACTAATCATTCTCTTATAGTTCAGATACAATAAGTGCTTCCCCACAGTTTCTGGCCAATGTCCAGGAATCATTAAAGACTTTGGGGACCCTAACTTCTGTTATACATGGTTTCTTGTACCAAACTGGTAGACTTGGACACTCCAAAACAACTGGACACTACATCAGCCTTGGCTAAAGCCCCAGCTGTCGGTGAAGGGACCCAGGAGGCTGCCTGCTCTAAAAGTGCAGACAGCTCCTTTGGAGGTGTCTTGCCTCTCCCCACCTAGTGCCTGGCAGCACCATCTACAGATGCTTCCATGGTGCTCCCCATCCCTGGGCTGCTCTCCTTCCAGCTCAGGTTTGTGTAACAGAGCGTGCTGCCATGAGGCCTCCAGGGAGAAGCAAGCACAGGGCCCAAGGAAAGACCTAGACGTGGAAACAACTGCACAGGAATGCTCTTCACTGGGAGCACTGAGTCTAGCGCCCTCTTCTAGCTTGGCCCCAAGCAGTACTGGGCACAAGGGATGTAGAATGAATCACGAACAAGAGAAAAATCAAGGTTCAGGGAGATTTAATGAGGCCACAGCAATCACATTCTTGCATGGAGTGGAGATGAACTGTCTTCAAACACTTAAACAGCCTGAACCTGTCTTGAATATTAAATAGCACTCCAGGGGGTCAGCTACTTTTGCACAGCACAAGGCTGACATCTAGTGTTAGCAGGATAAATCTCAGGTGGCTCTGCAATTTACCTGAACTTGAGAGAAACAGGGTCTTGGTCTCCTTTCTCAGGATTCTCACCTCAACTTCCTGAAGGCTAAGAAATTTTTTGTGTTTTTTTTAATAATTTGTCTTTTAATCTTCTTAACAATTTGCTCTCTTATTTTTCACATTACTGAAATAAAATTGAGGTACATAAACTGAACACTTTTTTTACCTTTTATTTTTTTATTTTTTTAATTATATTTTATTGATTATGCTATTACAGTTGTCCCATTTCCCCCCCTTCATTCCCCTCCACCCTGCACAACCCCTCCCACCCACATTCCCCCTTTAGTTCATGCCCATGTGTCATAAGTTCTTTAGCTTCTACATTTCCCACACTATTCTTGCCCTCCCCCTGTCTACTTTCTACCCACCGTCTGTGCTACTTATTCTCTGTACCTTTTTCCCCCTCTCTCCTCCTCCCACTCCCCTGTTGCTAACCCTCCATGTGATCTCCATTTCTGTGTTTCTGCTCCTGTTTTAGCTGTTTGCTTAGTTTGCTTTTGTTTTAGGTGTCGTTGTTAATATCAGTGAGTTTGCTGTCTTTTTACTGTCCTATTTTTTATCTTCTTTTCCTTAGGTAAGTCCTTTTAACGTTTCATATAATAAGGGCTTGGTGATGGTGAACTCCTTTAACTTGACCTTATCTGAGAAGCACTTTATCTTCCCTTCCATTCTAAATGACAGCTTCGCTGGATAGAGCAATCTTGGATGTAGGTCCTTGACTTTCATGACTTGGAATACTTCTTTCCAGCCCCTTCTTGCCTGTAAGGTCTCTGTTGAGAAATCAGCTGACAGTCTGATGGGAACTCCTTGGTAGGTGACTGTCCCCTTATCCCTTGCTGCTTCTAGAATTCTCTCCTTCATTTTAATCTTGGATAATGTAATTATAATGTGCCTTGGTGTGTTCCTCCTTGGGTCCAACTTCTTTGGGACTTTCTGAGCTTCCTGGACTTCCTGGAAGACTATTTCCTTTGCCAGATTGGGGAAGTTCTCCTTTATTATTTGTTCAAACAAGTTTTCCACTTGTTGCTCTTCCTCTTCCACTTCTGGTACCCCTATAATTCGGATGTTGGGATGTTTAAAGATGTCCTGGAGGTTCCTAAGCCTCTCCTCATTTTTTTTGAATTGTTGTTTCTTCCTTCTTCTCTGGTTGTTTCTTTCTTCCTTCTGGTCCACTCCATTGATTTGAGTCCCAGTTTTCCTCCCATCTCTGTTGGTTCCCCATGCATCTTTCTTCATTTCACTTATTGTAGCCTTCATTTTTTCATCTAATTTGTGAGCAAAATCCACCAATTCTGTGAGCATCCTGACCACCAGGGTTTTGAATTGCGCATCTGATAGGTTGGCAATCTCTTCATCGCTTAGATAAATTGGCTCTGGGCTTTGATTTGTTCTCTGGTTTGAGCCATTTTCATTTCTGGGTTTTTGGGGTTTTTGTTTTTGTTTTTGTTTTTTAATTTAGTCGTGGCTGTTACATAGTGAGGGGTGGAGCCTCAGGTGTTCCCCAGGGCGGGACAGCCCAGTCGCTGGGTAGTGACGCTGTATGTGGGGGTGGGGTCTAAGAGGAGACAATGGCGCTTGCTGTGCTCACTCTCGGATTCCAGTCAGTTCCACCACTTCCCCTTTGCCTGGATTATCTGCGCGTGAATGTGGGACCACCCAGTCAGCCAGCTGCCTTGTGCGGCCTCACTGGTTCTGCACAGTTGCCGCCCCGTGCCTGGGTTCTGCTAGTCGCTGCCTGTGCACCTGGGGGCTGCCAGCCACTGCTGCCTGTGTGCCCAGTCTGCACCTCTGCTTTTTCCCGCCGCGACTCCGCCCCTCTTACCGGTCTGGATGAATCGTTGTTGAACTTCCAAACAGTTCAATTTTCTGAGTTCTGGTTGTTTTCTTGTTTCTAAATCTTTGTTGTCCTTAATTTTGGTTGTATGAGGAGGCACAGTGTGTCTGCCTATGCCTCCATCTTGGCCGGAAGTCTAAACTGAACACTTTTTATTAAAATATAGTTGATGTATAACATTGTGTAAATTTAAGATGTACATGTTAATTTAATACATTTACATTTTGTAATATGATTGCCATTGTGACAGTAATTAGCACATTTATCATGTTGCATAATTATCATTTCTTTTTAGTTTTGGAATAATTAAGTTCTAGTCTCTTGACAAGTTTGATGATTATAATAAATATTGTTGTCTATAGTCCCTATACTATGCACTAGATCTCTAGGTTTATTTACTATTGGTTGCAAGTTTGTACCTTTCAACATCTTTCTTATCCCCCCACCCAAAGTAGACATGTTTGGAGTGTAAAATTTGGTGAGTTTTAACCAGCAGAGAATAAAATAAACAAAAATCTCTGTTCTCACAGAGCCTGCATTCCGGTGGCCAAATTACGTTACATGGCTATTCCAACAGCAGAGGAACCTGGAAGGCAAGTATTTAGTTTTCAAGCATCCACAGCAGAAAGAGGATGGAAAGGGTGTGATGGGAACTACAGTTCCTGCCGCAATGGGACTGGGGAACATACTCAAAATGTACACAGGCTTATGTAGACCAATCAGGTTTAAAACATGTCTCAGAAGTATGGATATGTCTATTCCTTAAACTAGACCTATTTATTATTATAATTATTACATTATTAAGATATTATTAATAATTTAGATGTCTTCTTATTCAATGACATGTAAACAGATCCCGCAGCACAAGACTCTGGCCCACGAGTGACCTCCAGTCAACAGCAGATATTATCTTGGCACCAATAAGGTACACCCTGTGGGCGACCGAGTATTGCTAGGCCTTTTGTTAGCTTGGGTCCCTTTCACTACTTTCTGCAAGGCTTCTGTGTAAGTTACAGGCTCACCTGGCTTTACTAGCTTCTCAAAAGGTCCACATCCTCCTTGTTTTCCAAAGTCCCCTTGATAGAAAGAAATATTCTTACTAGATAGGATGAGTGGAACTGGTCATCTAGCTCAGAATAGGTCCATTTTTACTGAATCTACAGTAAATCACAGTTTACAAAACCCCGCTCTAAAATTCCCGGGACTTTCCATCAGGATGCACTTCCCAAAGGAAACTCCATCAGAGCACTGATTCTCAAACTTGGCTGCACATTGGAATCACCTAGGAAGATTTTTAAAATATGATGCCTGGGTCCCGGCCCCTACAGCAGTGATTCTCAATTGGGTGAATTGCTCCCCCTACCAGGAAACACTGGGCAACGTCTTTCGGTTATTACAACTTGGAGAGGGTTCAACTGGCATCTAGTAGGTAGAGACAGGGATGTTGCTAAACAATGTACATTGTACAGGAAAGTCCCCCCTCCCCATAGAGAAGAATTATCTAGTCCTAAAGGTCAGGAGGGCCATGGTTGAGAAATCCTGTTAAAGGTTTGTGTTGCCACCCTTCAAGGCCAGGCAGTTCATGGTATTCATGCAGATGGAAAAATATTCACAGAGCCATTGGGATGGCTGGCATGGTGGGGTGAGCCATGCATGCTGCAAGCTTCGTGTCTATCTGCATGTCTCATGTCATAGCCCCTGCTCCGCAGTGTGGCACCCATCGTGGCACCTGTCCCCTTGTGTGTCTCTCATCATCATTTCCCCCAGCAGGGAGTCCCTACCTGTTTAAATACTAGAGGAGAACAAAGCTGGAAAAACTGCCAGAACATTATGTAACATAATGTAATTCTGCGCACGCGAGATCACTCCATGTTATGGAAACAGTTTATCAGACCCAGTCTCAAGGCTATGAGAACACTGGTTATCAGGCCCCTCCAAGGCTATGGGAACACTGCTTCTCTTGGCTACCCAGACACCGGGGTGAGGAAGCCAGGCTGCCTCCACTTACCCTACAGGGTTCAACTCTCTAGGTAGAGGTTTAGCCTTGGCATGGGAGTTTTAAACCCTTCCCAGGTGATTCTAATATGCAGCAAAGTTTTAGGGGGGATAAAAGCTAGAGACCTGTTGCTACAGAATACTTGAACATGTAACTAAATTCCTTTCAACCCTGTGCCATTGAGTTCGAACTGGAAAATTTCCGTATCTTCTCATTTGATTGTGAATTGGCTTGCATGCTGAAGGGGGCTGAAAGGAGGAAGAGTTAGCTGCTTTTGTGAGAAACCCTAGGTTTTCTACAACATGCTGGAATGGACATCTCCACAAATATGCTTTGCTGCTTATTATTCATCTTAATCATGAATTGATCTCCCTGGTGTGGCTGAGGAGAATCATTAACTACAGTCAAATACTTTAATTACATCCCAGGGAACAGGCTGTCAGAAGTTTCAGATGGGAGAAGCAGCTCCTTTGCAAGAGGTACAGGGGCTGGGGCTCACTGAGGCTGGCTGTCGATTGTTTGAGAGGATTTAGGAATCTGTGAAGCATGAATCAAGACCAGCCATTCATATGGAAAAGTCACAGTTAACAGTTTGGGTGTGCCTGTCAATTGGGTGGGAAAGAGTCCCCAGAGCAGGGCAAACAGTGTTAGCCAAGTTGATGGAGTCTCAGATATGCACTGGACTGCAGGCTCTGTAGGGGGAGGGTTCAGAAAGGGACAATAGCCTCTGCCTGTCCTTCTGTCTGGGAGAAAACTGTCCTCCAGCTCCAACCTTGATGCCAGACACTTCAGTTCCTCCCTGTTTGCCACTTGTGCCTTTCAAGCTGCTACCCAGTGCTGGAGTGCAAAGGGAGTAAATCTGAATATTTTTGTGTGTGGGTTCTTTAAGTGGAACTTCTTGGGATTCTAGAAGTTTCTTACACTGATTCAATCCCTGCTAGTTTTTGCAGCCAGAAGTTATGGGGACTTATCTTCCTGGCACTGGAACCCTGAGCTAGGGAGCCTGGTGTGGGGCTAGGACACCTCACTTCCAAGATAGCCCTCCTGAATTTTTAGCCACCACACATGGATGTGGGACCAGCCTGTTCCATGTCTCCACCCCTCCTACCAGTCTGGATGGATGTGGTTTCTTTATTTCTGTACTTGTCAAACTTCCATTCAACTCAATTTCTGATAGTTCTGAGCGATGGTTGTCCTACCTTTTATTTGTAATTTGATGTGGCTGTGCGAGGCAGCGAGCTATGTTTACTATGCTGCCATCTTGATCAGAAGTCTGTGTGTCTACATATACAAAATTTTTAGTGAAAACAGTATCATACATACCAACTGCAACTTTCTTTTTTCATTTAACTCTCAATATTGCCCACTTCACAGGTCTAGACAATGTAGATATGTTAATCCATTTAACAGCTGCAGAATATTATAGTTCATGAAAGTGATGGGTTTAAAGAATAGCCGCTTATTAAGTACAGGTGAATTGAACACAGGCATTTCTGGAACCCTGTAACATGACACTAGAAGTACAAAAAGGATGAGAGACTACACGGGTAAGAGAATAAGAAAGATAAAAACATCAGAGAGATGTCAACAGTTTGTGAAGACGGAAAAGAAGAGAGATGTGGTAACCAGGGGAAACTGGAAGCCTTGCATGGAATGGCAGCATGGAATGGAGAGGAGGGTGGCTAGGACACATGTATAATACCACGAAGTAAGCTGGCTCACTCAGTGGAAAGGCTCAGGAATTACGTGTCAGATACAGTACTTTGCAAGGCAGAGACAGCCAAAGGGAAGAGGTATAAGGAATAATTGGACCTGCAGATGCCATTCCCATATGCATAGCCCAGAGATTTCTCCCAAGCCCCATACCACAGGAGGTTTATTCTCTGGAAAAAAATAGCAAAGGGCAAAATTAAAGCAGTGGATTTAAAACAAGGTGATGAATGAAAGTTTGTATACTGAACAGAGAAGCAACACAATGCCTCACCACAGCCTCAGCCCTATTCTTTCACCTGGCTCTCAAACACTACCAACCAGGCTTTACACCCTCTGCATGGAAGCCTGGAAGAAACTTCCTGAGAGGTAACAAATAACCACAGATAAACCTACAAACATCTGGGCTAGAGGCCTATCAACAAAAATTCAACAGTCCTCTTTACTACAGAGGATTGGATGTGAATCTTCTAAGGTCTCAAGCATGGCCATTCCTATGGGTAGTTTGAATGTAGTAGAAATAAAAAGAAGTAGAGGGAATACTCTAGAAATAACAATCAAGGATACAGGGAATATTTCATGTTAAAACTGGGAATCCTAGGAACACAGTGGTGGGGGTAATGGGGAGCTGCTGAAGCATGTCAAACAGAGGGAGAGAAACGATTGAGAATTAAGCAAGCATAGCAACCAGGATATCTACTTCCTAATTCCCATCAATGAGACAAGGAGACTTGACAGTCATCATGGGGCAGAATGTCACCAGTGCACATTCTAGTTCAGCAATTATCCATGTGTGCCTACTATGTACCAGGTTCTGGGTTAGAGATAGAGGACTAAGACGCTGTTCTTGCCCTCAATGAACTGGCAATCTACCCAGGGCAGAGTGATGATCAGAAAGCTCCCTGCTGTCCTAGGGCAGACACACAGGTCATGAGACTGTCTTTTCATTTCCCAGGTCCCTGCCTAGCCCAGCTTCACCTGTGCAAACCCCACCTCATTTTCTCACTTTCTTCCAGCTGAACACAGAACTGTCTTCCCCAGAGCACTCCCACTCAGTCTGAAAATCATGGCTCAGCACAGCTGAAGGTCCCTTCTGGCTGTCATGTCAAACCAACAAATAAGCCTAGAAAAAGCTCACTATGTGCAAGAGGCTGGCTAAGTTGGACATTCAAATTTCATCATAGAAACCTGAAAGCTTAGCATTTATAATGTCTTCAAAAAACATGAGGGCTAATTTAGAAGGTAGCAGAAAAAGATTTTGTTTGATAAGTTATAGTTTAAGTCTGCACAGACTCTCAAGCCACCCACTCAGAGGGAAGTTTTTCATTTTTATAGTTTTGCACTTCTAGAAGGGAGAAGTGTCCCTGAGACAAATTCTCCTGAAGCTTCAGGGCCAAAGCAAGATGCTGCTGGGGAACAATGGGGCAGTTTGGATAACTTCAGAAACACAGTGGCTTAAATCTAGAGCCATATACTACACATTTTTGGTTGCACACCCACTAAAATAATTTTTTAAAAATTAGGCAGTTGAGGCCAACAAGCATAAAGCATATGCAAAGATGCTCAACGTCATTCATTATTATGGAAGTGAGAATCAAAACCTCTAGGTTAGCCACTATTTTTAAACAATGGAAAATAACCAGAGGTGTCGAGAATGTGTAGACATTGGAACCCTTGCATTTTGCTGGTAGAGTAAAATGGTGCAGTGGCTGTGGGAAAGTTTGACAGTTCCTCAAAAAGTTAAGTAGAATTATCAGCAATTTTCCTCCTAGGTATTGACCCCAAAGAACTGAAAACAGGTATTCAGTCAAACAATTGTACATCCATGTTCACAGTAGTATTATTCTAACAGTCAGAACACAGAAGCAGCCCAAGTATCCATCAGCTGATGAATGAATAAACACACTGTGGTACATTCATATGCCATATAACAAAGTTCTG
>PVKU01014725.1:0-21595 GCA_004027475.1 Anoura caudifer | reverse complement strand
AAAAATTCATGCTAATATCGGTGTGAGGATAATTACTGGAAGAAAGAACAAGCGAGTGGGGCGGTAACTCTCAGTTCAAAGCTTGCAGAGAGGTAGTGCATCAGACTGTATGAGAATTGGGCAATACGATCACAAGCTGATAGAATTGAGGTTGGGGAAAGGCAGCTAAGAATGGCAAATATCCTATTAGTAAAATGACCTTTTAAAAAGGTTTCAGCATACTTCGGCACTAATTGAAAAGAATCCATGGAAACAAGATAGAAGAGCAAAGCAGTTGGAGAGCTGGACATTTATTTAGGGAAAGATGTTGGAGAAAGCCATTTGCATTCTCGGAAGATGGGAGGGGTGTAGGAAGGAGGTGAAAAAATTTGTTTGAAGAATCAAGTTACACTAGAAAATGAAAAACAGGAGACTCATTTAAGTAGATTAAAAACTAAGATCATAAATGATATCAGCAATGATGGCAAATCTATCATTTTTCAAATTTTATTGAGATATATTGGCATACAGCATTATATAACATAATGATTTGCTATTTGTAGATTGTGAAATGATTGTCACAATTTATTTAATATCTGTCATCTCATGTAGCTACGATTTATTTTCTGATGAGAACTTTTAAGATCTACTTTTCTGGCAACTTTCCAATGTACATTACAGTACTGATACTTACAGTCACCATGCTGTACATTGTATACAGAGGAATTATTTCTCTTATAACTAGAAGTTTGTACCTTTTGACCACTTTCACAAATGTTGCCCATTTCCCACACCCATCTTTGGCAACCACAAATGTGTTCTTTGTATTACAAGTTCAGTTTTTTGGCTTTTCTTTTTAGATTCCACATATAAGTGCGATCATTCAGTATTTGTCTTTTGCTTTCTGACTTATTTCACTTAGTGTAATGTCCTCAAGGTCCATCTATGTTGTCACAAGTGGCAGGGTTTCATTTTTTTTATGGATTAACATTATTCCATTTGTATTTATATCACATTTTCTTCATTCATTCATTGATGGACACTTAGGGTGTTTCCATGTCTTTGGTAGGGTAAATAATGCTGCAGTGAACATGGGTATGTAGCTATGTCTTCAACATAGTGATTTCGTTTCCTGTGGATACACCCCTAGAAGTGAAGAGCAGATTTAGGTAGTTTTCTTTTTGGTTTAGATTAACATGTTGATGTGATATAATCAGGCCATTTTATCTTCCATGTTATTTATTTATTTAATTTTTATTTTTTAAAGATTTTATTTATTTTTAGACAGGGGGAGAGAGGGAGAAAGAGAGTGAGAGAAGCATCAATGTGTGGTTTCCTCTCAAATGCTCCCTACGAGAAACCTGGTCTGCAACCCAGGCATGTGCCCTGACTGGGAATCGAACTGACAACCCTTTGGTTTGCAGTCTGGTGTGGGAGGCTCTGCCTGCAGGTCCCGCTCGCCCCCCGCCCCCAGCTGCCATGGATGAGAATAAGTCTACCAAGACAGGTGGCCAATCTCTCAAAGGAGAAGGGCCAAGAGCCTCTTCCTCAATGGGCTTTTATTGGGTTCATTTTGCACAGGAATAAGGCTCATTAATCATTGTCATGCAGTAAGGATCAAACAATAGATAATGTAGGAAAAACTCTGAGGGTCTATTTTGAGTCAGGGTCTGTTAGCTAAAAGGCTACAAAACTCTGGGAAACAAACTTATTTCTTGCTCGGACCCTTATCATTTAATTGAGAGCATTCTTAGCAAAGCAGGTTTCACAGGATTTTATGCATTCTTTCTCAGGCCTGATCACCCGGGGAACCCGCCCTTTCCAGCACAGGGCTGCACCCACCACCAGCATTGTTTCAGGCTTAAATCAGGCAGGGTAAGCAAGGCAACCAAGAGATTAGGAGACTTCTCGCAGACAGAATGAGGACTCAGGCTATGTCAGGATAGCCGAGGGCCCAGGGTCCATCACCTCCTTTTGCTGTAGCCCCCCAAGTCCTTCCTTGGGGCCTCCACGTGATCATGCCTATGTTAGGCCGTTCCCCCCTTGGGGAATCTTACCCATCATTGGCTAACCGATCAAGCACTGGGGGCCAGTTATGGATGAAGTAAAAGGAGCAGAAGCTGTGCTCCTGCCAGGGAGATAAGCCTTGTCTCCTTAGTGGCTTATGGTCTGAAGGTGGCTCACTCAGCCTTAGCCATGGGGAGGGTTACAGCTCCTGAAACCAGGCAGGGTGGTTCCCAACAGTCTGGCACTCAATCTACTGAGCCACACCAGCCAGGGCCCATGTTATTTAAATACTCAACAAATAATGAGCAACTTCTATTTACAAGGTACTCCACTGGGTTTCAACAGGTATGTGAATAGCCACAGCTGGCCCCTGCCCATAAATTGCTTACATGTCAGAGAAAAACACAGAAGCATATAAATGGTTATAGGACCAAGCCGTATGTTGTGATACAAGCAAAAGAAACAATTTTCAAATTGGGTAGACAGGGAAACATTCATTTACTCCTTGTCTTTGCAAGTATTCACATCCACAGTGCATGTCAGCACCCAGAGGAGCTGGGATGCAGCACTAATTATGGCGGACCCAGTCCCCACCCTCCTGGTGTTGCTGGTGCAGAGAGGGGCCTGGGAAGTTCTCCCTGATGGCAGTAGCTTGCAGTTTGAAGCATAAATATTTTTTTTCCCATTTGCATGCATTTTTCTATTACCTTGAGTTGGTCTTTTTGTAATTGCCACACCTCACAGTTGAGCACTTTGTAAAAAATACAATTAATTCCATGTGTCTGAGAAAGTGTTCAAAACTTTTCATAGTGTGGCCCCAACTTCCCTTCCAGCTTTATCTCTTGTAACCCTCCCTCCTTTCATTCACTTGATTCTCTTGTCCCTTCATGCTTCCTCTTCCAGAAACACCCCCTATTGTTGCAGAGCCCTGTTCCTTTGTTCCTCTTGCTTACTTTGCCTGGAATTCACCTTTTTCTTTTCCGCTGCTTTGAAGGCATGTTTCCTTGACTTCTGCTGTTTCAAATCCTCTTCATCTGTCCCTAAGTCACAGCTGGAAACCTTCCATGAAACCTTCCCAGATCTTCAGACTAAGTCATTCCCTTTCTTCAGTATCTTCCCATGGCACTTAGTTCTGTTCTCATGTGCGAGGTTTCCAGCTGTGTTGACTCTCCCTCAGATCTAAACCTCCTTGCACAGTAACGGACAAATAGGTGGCACTGAAAACAATTTTGTTTGTTGAATAAAATACTCAGTTGTTGAATTGGTGGCGTCGGCTAACTGAACCACAGTGTGTGTCTCACATAGACATATAGTGGCTCATTGCCGGCACCTTGTTTTTTAGAAATCGGACCTCATCGTCTGAGTGGACCCAGAAAAAATGGAACACAAGGTAAGTGCCTGATGTTTAGTGCTGGTATCTGAATGGCCAGAGGTGCCTGAAGAGGCCAGATCAATAGCCCTTCTCAGTGTGTCACTCACATGATAATTGGTTTTCAATCTGGCATCAACGTTAGCACTTCTGACACTGTTTTCCTCTCTCAGTCTCTGCTCCAGGGGTGCTGCAGTCTTTATAGTGGGGCTCAGTGGGCTGGCACATCCTGCTGATGCTGTGGCTTCCCGATAGTGTCTCACTGGACTGTGAGGTGACAAGATGTGTTTCAGGGTGTCATTAAAACATGAGCCATGCTTACTTGGTTTGATTGCCTCACTCCAATTTGCTATACCCAGGAGCACTTGCAGGTCATGGTATTATCTGTGTTTGTATATCCACATGTGCAGTGATGAGTGTTCATCCAGACCCAGTTACTTGGCTTTGCTCCAGGATCTTATTGCTGGTGAGCCTGGTTCTCTGTTTAACCTTCAGGAGGCCTTGCAGGCGCTGCAGAGCTAAGTGCTCGAAGAACCTGTGTGCGCATGGAGCAGGCCTGGGCCTCACAGCTGCTCCGCTCATAATCATGGCCTTCCAGACCATGAGTCGGAGTCTTGACACCATGGTGACACCGCACTCCCCTTGCCCGCCTCCTTCACATCGTGCCAGCCTTCGTGATTTCCTCCTTCCTCTCAGATTCACAGATCAATGGACAGTGTGTTCCAGCAGCAGCGCGTTGGTAATAGCTTTCAGCTCTCTGCTCCCAGTGAAAACATTCAGCTATGTACAGAGTTTTCCTGGTTGTTTCAATTATCTATTGCTGTATGGCAAACTACTTACAATGTAGTGGCTTAAAAATATTTTATTCTGTATCTGTGATGCTGTGGGTCAGGAATTCAGAGCACAGGAGGGATGGTTTATCTCTGCCTCATTTTCTTGTCTGTTTTGCTTCAGGTAACTGAGGGCTGGAATAACCACAGACAGTGGGGGCATAGTTGGGCTTTTTAAATGAAGATCCAGGATTCCATGAATCAATTTCCAAGATATAGGAAATGGACTCATATTCTGGGCCTGGAAACCAGCACTACTTTCATCATATTTAGTTGGTCACAAATGAGTCACAGGGCCAGCCCGGGTTCAGGATTGAATACTGGGCAGAGCTGGCTGACTGAGATCTCTTTGGAGATAAACTTTCACTATAGTAAAGGCTGGTATAGAATGTCCCTCTATGTGTGACTTGATAGCAATACAATGTGCACGTAAAAATAAGTTAATTTCATATAGAGTTGTAATTAATAGACTTATTAATTTAATAAAGGCAACCAAAAGCAGCATCCAATTGAACTTAAATTATTAAGATGGTAATTACAAGCTACACAAGAAATTTATCATTTGCTTTGTGGCTCCACTTTCTTCATCTGAAAGGGAATAGAGAAGAGAAAGACACTGATATCTATGAAACACTTCCAATGTAGCCTCTGATGTTTATGTGTTATCTCACTTAATACAACAATTGTATGGAGTGTCTTATATGTACAGATAAGAACACCAAGTAGGTGATTGTAAAAATGGCCACAAATTCCTCCCTACCATAGTTAGTGGGATTCTATTTCTTCAGTCTTTGAATTTGTGCTGCTGTTGTGACCTGCTTTGTCCCAGGGAATGAATGCAGTGGAAGTGACAATGGGAAAGTTCTGAGCTTGGGCTACAAGAGGTGTTATGCACACCTTGTTCTTACTCTTTGAACCCTGTCACCATTATGTGAACAAGCCCAGGTCACCTACTGGAGGATGAGAGCAGGAGAGACCACGTACAGCAAAGATGAGCTGAGCTGTGTTAGCTGAGGCCACCCCCCCCCAGGCATGGGAGAGAAGTCAGCCAAAATCAGCAGTACCAATACAGCAATGGACCACAGAGGCATCAGTGAGCCCACAGAGACAGAAGAACCACCCAGCTGAACTATATCCAAATTGCTGACCAACACAGTCCTGTGCTAAATAAAAAATTTAAAGCCACTAAATGTTGGGGTGATTTAATATCCAGTAAAAACTCACTGATTCATGAACTCTGGGAATTTCTTGTAAAACTGTGTCCATAGGCTTTCAGCTAAAAAGCACTGAAAACTTATAATAATGACAATTACTTATATCAGTGGAGAGCAAGTGCCACTAAGTCTTGTATCATGTGTATTTGAGCTGAACACTTACATGTAGTTTGCACTTGCTTGTATAATTTGCTTGTTCCTCAAACTGATAAGGGCAGGGCTTTATTTTAAAAAGATTTAGGTGAAAAATAGCCTCTAAATTAATTACCTATTTCAAGAGTTCAGCTTCACCCAGAGGATGCATAGGAAATTTTACTTCCTGGCAGCACATGAGTTTGTAAGTGTTAATGGTCTCTTTTGGTATATGATACATTTGATTACCTTTATTGTTTTCTTATCATTTTTAAATTGAAAATATATGCTAAACATGTGTGGAATATCTGAAGCACGTTTGAAAGCTCTAAAATTTCTGCACAACACAGTTTAAAAAACTTGTTACCTAAAATGTTAATATTACTAACCCCAAAGTTATACGTACCTGATTCTAATTTTTTCAAGACTAGTCGATGAGGTAAATTGCAGCGTGCTCTCAGTATTTAATGCAATTACTGGTCCCATTTCACTAAGTGTCCAGGATTTTAGAGAGGGTCTGGAGGGTCTGGGGATGGAGACTGGATTCTTTACCTTCTGTGGAAAGTTCTCATGCGCACCCTTACTGTGATTCAAGCTCTGTGCTGGGTCCTGCTGAACTGGTTGCTGTTCCCCACTGCAGGCCGCTACCGTGTAATGTGCAGATGAGAGAGGGTGATGACTCAAGTTTGTCATCACAGATGCCCTTGGCCTGCCTGGGATTCAGGGGTGGCAAAGTATTGATGAGAGAGTTTTCTGGGGCCTTTCAATGTCTAGTGACCCAGCCAATGGGTAAATTGTGTTTGAGTCTCTATTCTGAGCTTATTTTAAACTGCTTACATTTAGGGAATGCCTGTGACCTCAGGGTCTGGCATGAAACAAATATAGTTAAATGGGGAGGGTAGGATGATGCTCTCTTCATAGATGATCAAGCTACTGGATCTTTTGAAAGTAGCTAGCTCATCCAGAAAGTTCTCATCTCATCATCTGTCCAGAGCAACTGCAACAGACTCAGGTAACTGCACGTATCTGCAAACCAGTAGGCTACCTTTTTAGACTACTAGTCCACAGTGGGAAGATTCTCACCTACCTGACACCCATTTCCTGCCCATAAGTTAATTAATAGAGCAGAGCTGGACTGTTTGCTCATCCCAGGGAGAGAGCAGGTGGTAACCACTCCTGCTTCATTGAGTTCGCACTGATGGCAAAGAACAGTATGATTGAGGCCACTGGTTTTGGTTAATATTTTTTTTTGTTTATTTTAAAAATCTGTGAAGGTAGGTAGAGGATTTTTTTTCTTTCTGTTGCCATAGTAATGCATAAGTAACATGATAGAAGTCCATAACTGAAAAAAAGAAAATAAAATGCTGGTGTTAGATAGCTTTAAAATTTATTTTTATTTTTAGATAGCTTTTAATTTATTTTATTTTTTCATTAAACAATTTATTTATTTATTTTATAATTTTTTTAATTGTTCAAGTACAGTTGTCTCCATTACCCCCCACCATGCAACCCCTGTCCCAGGGATCATTTCTGTAATTTGTTATTTTTTAGATAGTTTTTTAATTTGTGAAGGAAAAATAAGATTTGTGTTTATATCTAAAACCCTTTTTCCTTTTCAGTTTAGCAATCCATAAAACTCTTCATGACTTTAAAAATATATATTATTCTATCCTGGTTGGTGTAGCATGGCAGATTGAGTGCGGGCCTGTGAACCAAAGGGTCTCTAGTTTGATTCCCAGTCAGGGCACATGCCTGGGTTTCAGGCCATGTCCCCAGTGGAGGGCATGCGAGAGGCAACCACACATTGATGTTTCTCTCCCCCTCTCCCTCTTTTCCCCTCTCTCTAAAAATAAATAAAATCTTTAAAAAAATAAAAACATATATTATTCCATTTGGCTTTTATCTTAGGAAATGAACAACAGGGCAGGGTTTCCCCCATTTTAGAGTGGAAGACACTGAAGTTAGATGACCACTGTTGGTTGGTTTCTGGGGCACAGACTCTGAGACAGAATTTAGCAGCAGGATGTTTTTTAAGGTGTGTCCTTAGGATTGATACCTGGAAGAGGGTAGGAGGAAGCAGGATTGGGCAGAGGGAATCACTGCCATGTGACGCAGGCCCAGTGACAGCCCCGGCTACCTCATGGAGAGCTCTCTAGCTGATTTGTCCTGAGTTTGGTTGCAGTGGCCAGGCCATCACTCAGTCATTGGATGCAGGCAGAGTCATTGGACTCTGGGAAGGGACAGGACCTTGGGCGAAGCAGTGCTCTGTCTTTAAGGCAATTCCCGAATGGCAGCACTCTCGGTACCAGGCGAGTTATTTCCTGGAAGGAGATTTGCGCAGTTTGCTCCTTATGAGGCTTGAACCCAGTTTTTCTTATCCATTCTGGGATTGGCCACTCTGGGATTGCAGTGGACCTCTCCTGGGGGAAACTCGGTGGAGGAAGACGAGTGGGATGAAACCTTAGCTTCACTGGGGGAGTTGGACTCAGGGCCACAACTGCTACTCCTGTCCCTTCTTTGGTACCCGTTCTAGATTCCTCCTACATTCAGCTAGCACCTCTGCTTGTCTGAGTGGTTCACCTGGTGGCAGGACCCGGACCCTATCATCAGGAATCTGAGCCCTTATCACCATGTTCTCTTAAGGTCCGGTTGCTACATTTGCCCAGTTATAATACAAATTGAGCAAAGGAGTCCAAAAGGCACCCTGTGGATTGCCTGGATTCCTCCCTATTTCTATTGTGCAACAGCAACCCTGCCTCTTCTTGATAATCAGGGCAATTACTCCTGCTTAGAATGGTGACTGTTTTTCTTGCCTGCTGGTCTGTTGGCACAAGGAACCTTAAACGCCCATGCAGCAGTTACAGCCATCAGTGGGATTCTTTGTGTATCCTTTGGTGGAAGTAGAGAGGAAGAAAGAGATTGAGGGTGGGAAAGAAACAAAAATAGGTACCCCATTGACTGGAGCAGCAATCTGGGACTGGCCACGTGGGGTGGGTGATGATGCTCGCCACAGGACTACCCAGACTGGCTGGTGCTCGCTCCTGGGAGGTAGATGCTGCCCTGAGATCTGCCTCTGTGACAACTTGGCATAAAGGTTATGTATAATTAGGACTTTCAAGGATCTGTCTGGTAGCTTGCATGATTTGAGCACACAGGGAAAGCTACTGTTTTTGTCACATGTTATAGTCACGTCAGTGTAATTTGTAGTTTAAGATCATCAGTGAAAAGTCACTATGCATATACATCCTTGCTTCTGGCTCTTTATGCATGTGTGCATATCCTTCTTCTTCTTCAGAGTCTGATTTGTATTATCTTTGGGGCTTTTTTTGGAGCCCTTTATAAAACCTTCCCGCTGTGGAGTCTCTGGGTTTCACAGCTTCGGCTGTGACTCATGCATCTAAATAGTGATGTCCAACAAAAGGTGCAGCTGACCTTGGAGCCTGTTTGCTTCCTCTAGTGATGTTGCTGGAGAAAGTGGCACCACATCGTTTGGGCATTGCTTTTTATAATTTTTGCAGAGGTTCAGTTTGAACCGTAGAGGCACATTGCTACTTCATTGTCATGAGTCATATTAGAATGACAGCAAAACTTTACTTAGTAGTCCATTTAACTAAAAAAAGTATAAAACATAGGCATTTGAATGTGTGGAGAATTGATAAGAATGTCGTGACTAAGCATATGAGAAGTCGAAGCATATACTGATAATTTCTTTCCCTCAAATAGCAGCCATTTGACAGACAGACAGACTCCAAATCAGTAATTATAAGGCAAAATCACTTTTGATCTCTTTCTTTTCATCGCTGATTTATCCTCCTACCTTGTCAGAAGAATTTTACCTTAAAAATATTCTTTTCTTCCCCCCCCGAACATCTCCCACTTCTTTATTCTCCCTGAAAGAAAGATGACAGCAGCTCTATTGAATGTCAACAAGCTGGGATATATCATTAAATTTTAATCACCTTCCTGACTGTGAAGTTGATAATTGGAGATCATTTAATGGAGCCTGCTGCTCTGTTGGCTCTCTGCAAATCCCAACCGTTTGAAAGAGGCAAAGAGCCCAGTTCTCATTAGAACCCAAGCTCAGCTCAAGCATGGATGTTGTGCCAAATGCCCCAGTACCCAAATGCCATGAGCCCGAGGGCCTCCCTTGGGCTCACATGAGATTTTCTTTCTTTTCTTTCCCCTTCACCAATGGAACAATTATAATGTAATGTCATGTAATATAAGACCAGCCTTACTTAACAGAGATTGAGCTACTGATCTCTTTTGCTTTCCTCTTTCTTCTCAAATACACTCAAAAGATTTCTCCCAGCTTTATTCTGCTTTGCTCCAGGCAGCAAACGGCTGTGACAACTAACTGCACTCTCGCATCTGGTCCGGTCCAGTCCAGAGCTGTTTTAATTTTATCTGTGAAATAGAATCCCCTGTGGTCTTGTGACTCTCCAGCCAACTGTCACCTATACTTCTTATTCTTTTTCATCCCACTTCTATAGAGTCAGTCTTCTTTATTTAAAGGGGGATAATTCTTCCTTCCATCCTATGAACCCTTCTTGACCATCATCATAACAAACTATCAAGTCTGTGGAAGGAGTTAGATCACTGAAATGTAGCGTAGGAGTCTCAGTGCTCAGTTCCCAATTCTGTAATTTAAAAGAAACTTTTAGCCCTCATACTCTGCATCTCTGCATTGGTGGAGGCACTCACTAACTCTTCCTTCATCTCTATTCATTCAACATATATTTATTTTGTGCGTGGCACTCTGCTTGCTTTAACAGTACAGCTGAGAACAAAGCAGGCATGGTTCTTGTCCTTGAAGAGCTTTGGGAGACTGACATCACATAGTATTACATGGACACTCAATTACACTTGTTATAATTTCTCTAAAGGAAGTATGCAGAATGTAACAGGGAGACCTGGCCAACAATGGTTTTTAGTATTTCTTGAGTCCTAGCCATGTACCAGGCACTGTGTTTCATCATTACAGGTATGAAGTCATTGAATGTTCATAATTAGCCTGTTATTCTCATTGTATGTGGGGGAAACAGAGACACAGAAAGCCACATAGTCTGAATGTAGCTATTTATACTCATAGAAACTGTGCTAGAATTCCCTTTGTGCTTCCTTCTCACCAATGCTTTGTGATACTAGGTATTTAATTTTTGACAATTTGATTGGCACAAAATTATATCCCGGTGAAGTCCAGGAAAGAAAATGTAGCTGTGGTGAACTGTGGATCGGTGACAAACAGGATTTACATGGCCATAATAAAGAAATGTGAGAATTAATTTAACTGAGTACTGTGAGAGAGTAGTTTCTGGAGGAGGCAGGGGAAGGGAAGTGTGTGCTTATATGTGTGTACACATGTGTGTGCATGTGTGGGGGTGGTGGTTGTTAAAGATGATGTAAGGTGGCCAAACCCTAGTTTCCATAGAAAGAAGTCAATGTGATAATGTGGAAAATTGAAAAATCTGGTACTGGTAGTATACTTGTGTAATTTTATTTTTTAAACATTTTATTTATTTATCTTTAGAGGGGAAAGGAAGGAGAGAGGGAGAGAAATATCAGTGTATGGTTGCCTCTTGTAGGTCCCTTGCCAGGAAATGGCCTGCAACCCAGGCACATGCCCTGACTGGGAATCAAACCATGATCCTTTGGTTAACAGGCCCGCGCTCAATCCACTGAGCTACACCAGCCAGGGCTACTTGTGTTATTTTAAACCATGGAGGTAAATACTGAAAAAAAAAAAAAAAAAAAAAAGAAAGAAAGAAAGAAAGAAAGAGAGAAAAGATGTGAACATGTTTGCTTCTAGAGAGCACGCTTTGAGAGATGGAGGGGTGGGCCAGGGGACAGCTGTTTCTTCTCGGAAGGCTTGTCATTCTGTTGACTTTGTTTTCCCTCAATTCCACTGGTAATCAGGGGCCCTGGGTCATCCATCAGCGCAGCCCATAGCAGCAGCATGGGAGCCGCCTGTCCCTCCTCACTGCCAGCACAGCCTCTCCAGAAAACCAGCTGCATTGGTTTCCTCACAGAGAAGCTTGGAGAAGCTGCCACTCCCCATTGCCACCAGAATCCAGGAGCTGTGAATTCCCCATGTATGCTTGAGCTGCGGGGTCCACCATGAGGAGTCTGGGCTGGGATTCTCATCTGAGTGAGTTTTAATGTTCCCTGTCACCTATGTGGCATGTGATGACTGGAGAAGTGAAGTGCTAGGTCAGTTCTTTGTGACCTCCCAGTGCTTCCCTCCCTCCATCTCTTCTCTCTTGCTCTTTCTTCCTTCCTTTTTTCCCTATGTTAGCTTATAAGAAAGCTGTCAGCGGAAGGGGAGAAAGAGAAGCCAGCAGAAGCCCAGCTGTCTGCTCTCATTTAGAAACAGGGGAGGTGAGGTGTGGGCCTGTGAAACCTCAATTAAGAAGAGCAAACATTTTGCTGCTCCCCTGGCGGAAGAGCTCTGGGCATCAGAGAAGAGATGCCCTCAGTTTTCTGGGGGAGGATAGCACTGTCTCTCCCCCTGCTCCGCCTCTTCCTGGTCTGTGTGTTAGAAAAGAATTTATTATAGCTCAAGTATGGGAGGAAGCCCAGGGGACTCTGCTTCTGAGAAATGTTTGTAAAGAGGTAAAAAGAATGCTTTTAGGCACAAACGTTTCTGAAGGCTTTGTAGTTTTATTGTTGTCTTCTCTGAGCCAGCTATGAAGATTGACGTAGATTTACTAGCACAGGTGCCCACTCAATTAGGCTGCTTCTAAGGACAAGTAAGAATTTTAATAAATACAAAAGTTTTATTTATAGTGTTAGTATTTTACCACTTCAAGTTATGTTTTGAGCCCAGAAAATCCCCTCTTTTCAGGGTCTTCATTCCTAGTTCTCTCCTTAGCCTCTTTTCATCCATTACTTCTTGTATCCTACCAGCCATTCATTCAACAAATATTTTTAAAGCATCTACCATGTGCCCAAGATATTCCAGGTACCAGGGATGTCCTGAGGACTAAGGAAAACAAGGTCTTTGCCCCTGTGTAATGTTCCTTCCAGTAGAGGCAGATGGGCACTAATAATCAATGCTGAGCCAACACTGGTGAGCGTGGTGAGAGCAGGGACCTTGTCTGTTTTTGCTCATGGTGTATCCTCTGGTCCTGGCCCAGTGCCTGGCAAACAGTAGCAGCTCGAGTATTTGTGAAATGAACAAATGAATGAGTGGGTGGTAAGGCACTGTTGGAATAGAGTGTATAACACCTTTGGTACATTTGCCATTGAAGATGTGGTAGGGGGTGGGGATGGGGGAAAGGATTTTAGCTGGAGAAATGGCAGGTTTTATATTGATTTTAAATTTAATGGACAAGGGATTCCTGAAGATGGTTATAGTTACTAGGGGTGGGGTAACCCCTAGGGACAACTGGTGAAAAGCTGGATCAGGAGGGTAACTGATAGAATGAGGCCCTAGAGGAAGGGGTGGGGAGGATGAGCAGAGTGTGGGGGCAGAGAGAGAACATTAGCAGGGGTGGGATGGGGGGAGGAGGAGGGGAAGCATGTGGTACAGTCTCCTCAGTGCCGGGTGTGTGTGCTATATGCTCTTAGGTATATTTTCTCAGGTAACCATCACAATAGCCATTTGGTATAGATATTATAATCCATGTCAGGTGACTGAGGGTCCTAGAGGTGAAATCACCAGCTGAGGTTCTAAAGTGAGTAAGCGGTAGCATGGGTTCCTACTTTCACCATTAGACTCTGCTGTTGCAGGTTGGAGTTGGAGTCCTGGCAAGGAGTCAGAATAGGTGAGGAGTCAGGTGGTGGGTTTTTGTGGTTATTTTCATGTTTAATCCCAAACACCATCAGTTTTAGACAGTGAGATACCTGGGCTGCTATACACAGCACCATGGAAACTGGGACAGAGGTTTACAGGTGGCCATGTCTGTGAGCAAGGAGGGAACTTCCTTTTTTGGAAAAGAAATCTCTCATAGTTTTGTGTTTATTGTCAAAGTATTAAGGTAATTTGGAATCTTTATTCTTAGTATCTAGAGGTAGGTTGATTGAGTTTAACTAAAAAGTCTGAAGGGGTGATATGTCTAGTATGTAAGCTCTGACCCTGCAGGCAGAAGACCTGGTTTCAATCCTGATTCCAGTACTTCTTGGCCATTTATTTAATCTCTCTGAGCCTCAGTTTCTTTGTGTGTAAAATGACAATGATAATAATACCTTCCTCAGGAGAGGCTGAGGACTGTGACAGTGTGTATCTCGACTTCTAATACAGAGGTAACTCTTCCCTAATGGGACTGCAACATCATCTTTGTTTTCTTGTCATGACTATTATTTTCCTGTAAATATATCTTAGTCATCTTGGGCTGCTGTAACAGAATACCATAGACTGGGTCGTTTAAAAGCAGAAATGTATTTCTCACAGTTCTGGAGGCTGGGAAATCCAAGGTCAAGGTGCTGGTTGATTCATTTCTCCAATGAGGGCTTACTAATGGCTGCCTTCTCACTGTGTCCTCACAGAGCAGGAAGAGGGAGGAGGAAAGAGAGGGAGGGGGAGGGGCAGAGAGTGGGGGAAGGAAGAGATGGAAGCTTCTTGGTATTTCTTTCTATAAGGGCATTAATTTCGTCATGAGTTTCTGATACCCATGATCTCATCTAAGTCTAATTTTCTCCTGATGGTCCTACCACCAAATACCATCACAGTAGGGGTTAGGGTGTCAACATATGCATTTTGGGGGACACAATACAGTGCATGGAAAAGCAGAGTGTGCATTGTGATAAATGGTGGATCTGACATTCTAAGATGCAGCATTTGGGAATGAAGAATGAAGTTGTGTGAAGCTTTATTGGTTGTTGTTGCTGCCGTTTGGCTCATTTGTACTATTTCTGAGTAAAACCCTAGGGTGAAATTATATTGAGCTTATTACTCTGAGGCTGACACAAATCTGACTAAATACTTTATTGGGTGAATAAAATATGGGTTACAGATGTCACCAAGCATGGGGAAAATCCTTTCCTTCTCATTTCATTTACTTAGTTGCCTAATTTTATTTTCTTTGTGCTGATTGGCTTAAGAGTAGAATTTATTGTATTGGAAATCCTGGACTGTGGGTATGTACAGCTCTGGATCAAAAGTAGTTCATTTGCTATTATTTTTCCCTGAATTGCTATTTGTGAAATGAGAAATGCTTTGTATTTAAGTACTCTTTCTGTGCCCCCTGAACTATATGTCAAATTAATGCACACAATTCTTTCCTCTAACATTAGAAAGCTCAGGGATTTGCACAGGGAGTCTTATCCTTATTCTCCTTATTCCTGATTGTGTGTGTGTGTTTCATATTTTGATGAAATTCTCCACAATTTACGCAGAGATAATTCTTGGCTCAGTGAACGCATGGGTATTTATTTTCTCCTCTGCAGTAACCTATGCTGCAGGGTGTCACGTATTTCTTAATTAATTTAACAATCCTTATTGAGTGCCTGTCACATGTCAGGCGTCATCTGAGGTGCTGGGGGGATATGGCAGTCAATGACACAAAATCCTGCTCTTACGGAACTTAGCTGGTTGATGACCATGATGATTTGCTTAGAATGGGCTTATTTTCTAAGTTTAATGGACAAAAAACTGGTTAGATTTCTACTCGGTGAATCTTAAATCTCTTTATTTTAATTACCTTGCAAAAAAGTATGTAAATCTAGTTACTGAGACAGGGTCCAATTCAGTTACATATTTGGCACCAAAGTAAAATGGTAAGGTATGTAAACTTAAGGGATATAAGGAGACATACAAATATTTCAACTGGTACTGTTGGAATGAGTAACTTTCAGGCTGCTGTAACTGAATACTTTAGACTAGGTCACTTATAAACAACAGGAATTTATTTCTCACAGTTCTGGAGGCTGGAGGTCCAAGATCAGTGTGTTAGCAGATTTGGTGTCTGGTGCGGGTTCATAGGGGGCCATCTTCTGGCTGAGTTCTCACCTGGCAGAAGGAGGAAGTGCTGGTCCTTTCAGCTCCTTGTAAGGCACTAAACCCATTCATGAGGGATCCACATTCATGACTTAATTACTTCCCAAAGGCCCCACTGCCAAATGTCATCACATTGGGGATTTGGGCTTCAACATATGAATTGGAGGGGAGGGGCAGTGCGTAATGGTGCAGTTCATTGCAGTAACCAAACTCTCAAGGGTCATTTAAATATTTTATTTTTATAGACCTGGTGCTTTGTTCTTTCTTCCCCAAGTACAAAACACTGTATAAATTATCCTCATATTATTTAATATCTCCTTAGGTGGAATGTTAAAGTTTTATTCCATACATATGATGCTATGAGAGGCCCAATGCATTTCAGATCATTATTAACAGCATTATACTGTTTGATGGAAACTTGGTGAGGTATGGCAGTGAGATTTGTAAGTGATGGAAAAAAATCTATGACTAAATCATGTATTATTAATAAATAATAATATTTTATTCTGCAAGAATGTTGTTCATCTATTATCCCTCCTGTCTGCATTTTAAACACCTTTCATCATTGACTGAATTCAAATGAGTAGTTCTTGACTTTATTCAGCTGCTCCCTGTCAAAAATGAAATAATGGAACGAACAAAGTGTGAAGTTAAATAATGAGTTTACACAGAACCTACAGTCACCTGTTAAAGTGATGTTTATGGAATCATGTTTGCTTAGTGGGTTAATCTCTTCACTTTAAAGTGTCTTGATGAAAGTTTAAGCTAATAAGTGAATTTTCTTAATTCAGAACAGGAGTGAGAACATAAAAAGTAATCCATTTTCAAATTTTTGAAACATTTTTTCCTTCCTGAATTTTACTGTGTCACTACTAGTTTCTTCCTACTTCCTCTATTTTCCCATGAAATGTCTTGCTAAAAGATGTCTTAGGACACACATTGCTATGAAAGTTTTTATTTTCTTGATAGAGAAATATTCCAGTCTTCAGTCCTAGGACCTTATGATGGCCACTTTCAAGACCACTATCAGCTAACTTGGCAAAGCAGGAAGGTGGTGGTGGCCAAAAGGGAGCAGTAACTTCGCAGCAGCATTTGTTATTGGTACAAATCAAAGCAACCGACAGAACTACTGTAATATCATTTATTTTTTCTATTTTGAACTCTGTAATTAATTGGATATGCAGTTAAGATAGTTATGTTAATAAAGAAACCCTTCTATCATTATGGAATGCCCCTTTTTATCACAGTAATATTCTATGTTCAGAAGTGCAAGTAGTCCGATGTTTACATAGCCACACTAGCTTTCCTTTAATTAGTGTTTGCATGGTATATTTCCGCCATTCCTTTCACCTATCTGTGTTTTTCTATTTAAAGTCAGTTTAAAAAATATATATAAATAGGTCTTGCTTTTCTTCATCCAATTGAACAATCTTTGCCTTTAATTGAAGTGTTTACACTGTTAATGTAATTGTAGATGTGCTTGTATTTAAAGCAATCATCTTTTCTATGTGTCTCCTTTGTTCCTATTCCTTTGTTTCTCTTGTATCATCCTCTTTTCGAGTATTTTTATGATTCTTATATCTCCTATTATTAGTTATACATCTTTTTAATTATTTGGGTTCTTTTATTGTTTTCAATACATATCCTTAATTATGACAGTTCACTTTCAAACAATATTGTAATACTTCCTGTATGTGCAAGAATCTTTATCATTATCATAATACACTTTGATTTTCTTTCTCTTTTTCTTCATGCTACTGTTCTCACACATTTTAAAAAGATTGGAATTTAAAAAAGATGGCATATTTACCCACACCTTTTCTGATGTACTTTATTTCTTTATTTTTATCTGGGATAATATTTCTTCTGCTTGAAGAATTTTAATATTTCTTGATGTACAGGTCTGCTGATGATAAATTCTCTAAGTTTTTGTTTGTCTGGAAAAATCTTCATTTTGCCCTCATTTTTGAAAAGTATTTTCACGGCGTACAAAATTCAGACTTGACCCATTTTTTTTTTCTTTCAGTTCTTTTAAAGTGTGACTCCATTGTCTTCTGCTTGCTTAATTTCTGACAGGAAATCTGTTTTACTTCTTATCTCTGTGCATCCGTGGAAGTGTTTCTTTTTCTCTGGCTACTGTCAAGATGTTCCCTTTTTCTCTTGGTTCCAGCAGTTTGACTATGATGTGCCCAGTGGGGTTTTCTTGGTATTTACACTGTTTGGACTACCTGAACTTCTTGGATCTGTGATTTGTTGTCTTTTGCTAATTTTGACAATTATCTCTTCAAATACTTTCTTTCCAATTCTCCATCTTTAAGCCTTCTGGTATTCCAAGTATATACATATATTAGATCATGTATTTGATGCCATCCCATGTCTCTTGGATGATCTGTTCTTTATTTTTCTCACTCTCATTTTTCCTTTGTGACAAAGTTTGGATAATTTCTATTGGCTTATTTTCAAATTCACTGATACTGTCTGGCTCTATTGTGCCCATTCGGCTGGTCACCTGTGCAAGGAATTCTCCGTCACGTGTGTGTAGGCATTTATATATTCTAGAATATCTATTTGATTCATTTTTATAGTTTCCCACTCTCTGATGAAATTTCCCAGTTGTGAATGCAACATGTCTACTTTTTTCACTAAGTCTTTACAGGGGGTGTCCAGCTTTTTGGCATCTCTGGGTCACACCGGAAGAAGAGTTGTCTTGGGCCACACATTAAATACACAAACACTAACAAAAACCTATGAGGGAAAAAATATTTCAAGTAAATTTATGATTTTGTGTTGGGCCTCATTCATAGTCATCCTGGGCCGCGTGCAGCCCGTGGACTGTGGGTTGGACACCCCTGAATCGACTGTAACTATTTTAACACGCCTGTCTGCCTGATAATTCTAACATCTGAATCACTTCTGGGTCTGGTTCTGTTGACTACTTTATTACTTGATCATGTGTCTTTTGTTATTTTCCTTTTTTGTGTGTCATAAGTTGTCATTGAATACTGGATTTACTTTTAAAGAGCAAAAAAGATAGAGGCAAATATTGTACTTCTTACACCTGGAACTGGGGCACTGCTTCTTCTGTCAGTACCTGTCAGTGGTGAACTGGGTTTGTCGTTGCCATAGTTACCTTCAGTGCACCTGTCTTCAGATTCCTCTGAATGGAAGGCTGCTGTCACTTTGTGCTTAGCATGAGGCTGGCATTACAGTAGGGCTTTTTTCAGGGTTCCTGTTCTGCTCTCAGCTATCAGCAGGTCCTGCATGCCTGAGATACAAATGGATATTTTTCCAGGTTCTTGTTACTCCCAAGCTGCAGATTGCTATTGCTGCCTATTTGGTAAAGGGTCATGGTGAGGGGCTGGTGGGCTTTCTTGGTCCTCTCAGTGTAACCTCAGTCCTAGGGGAGGCCTGTTCACCTACATTTTGGGGGTGGAGCTTTCTTATTGTTTCAGATCTCTGTTCTTGCTACAACTCATCCTTCCTCTCCCCTCTCCCCTTGCTCTATCTCCTACCCTGTCACATAGCCATACTTTGACCTATATCTGTGAGGTGGGTTTTGAAGGGTGAGTGGGCACACAGGTCCTGTACACCTCTGCTTTGTGTCGGTTTAGTGACCTGGGCTCAAACAGATGTCGCTTCCCTCCCTCAGCTGCAGATTGCCTTTGCTGCTAACCCTCCTTCCCCTACAGTGTACCTTTGTCTGAGAGCAAGGGCAAGAAGAATTCCTACTTCACACTTCTCACGAAATGGGGTTTCATGCCTGTTCCATTGCTGGGGCTTATGCTAGGCACCATTTCTACCCCGTCTTGTGAGTGTCCAATAGAAGGCCCCAGATAAAAGCTGGTTAGTGAGCGCACACTCACCTTAAGTCTTGGGCTTCCAGAGAGCTACACTGACAGGTTAGTTTCTACTCACCATGTAAGAATTTTGTTAAAATTTCATCTAGGGCTCTGGCCAGTGTGGCTTGGTTAGTTGGAGCACTGTCCTATCTACTGAAAGGTTGTGAGTTCAGTTCCTGGTCAGTGCACATACCTAGGTTGTGGATTTGATCCCTGGTTAGGGCACGTGTGAGAAGCAACTGATAAGTGTTTCTCTCTCACATTGATGTTTCTCTCTCTCTCTCTCCCTCCTTCCTCTCTCTCTAGAATCAATGAAAAACTGTCCTTGGGTGAGGATAAAAAGTTTCTCTTAGTTTTTTTTTTTCCCCTAAATTTTACTTTAGTGGTTGATGACCTCTTCCTCCTATGCCATGCCCAAACTGAAACAGTTCGTGTGTGCCATTTCTCTCAGGGGGCTTGTCACCCTTCCAATTTCAGTGTATTGTGGTTGCTTTAAAATAATTTATAACTGAACCCTTCACAACACATCCTGTTATTTGAATTTAATAATTCTAATACCTCTGTGACCATTTCCAATCTTGTTCAGTTGCATAAAAAATATTTTATATTGTTTACAAAATAGTTTTATTTTTAAAAATAATGAACTGTCCTTAGATTTTATTAATACTGAGGACCCTGAGGTAGAGGCATTTTTAGCTCATGGTAAGGCATTGGAGAGGTAGCTGGGTGGTAATGATGACCAGGTGAATGCCCCTAAGTAGGGAAGGAAATACTTAACTGGGAACATACCCAGATAATCTCATTTTATCTCAGGAGAAACAGAAAATGTTGGGAGCCATGGGGAAATTTATAAAAGAAACTTCATTAGACTGATATTGTTAGTTTTCTAAATTACGAGCCATCTTCCTTTGGGGATTATCATTAGGAAAGAAGGTTTTCTTCTAGAAACCTGCTTCTGTTGTTCTTTGAGTTGGGTGATTTGCTTAGCCGGACTCTCAAATGCCTTTATCGTGCAAAGCAGAGAATGCATTATATATATCTATCATATATTATATTACATCATATTATTTATATTATATATGTCTTCTAATCAAGTCCCCAGAATATGTAGTCAAACACAAATTACACTATTTTTTTCATTTAAAAGGTTATTGGAAATTTTGTTGGTACTTAAACTGATTCAACGTTGAAATGGTTCATTTCAATCAAATGCTCTTGGCTTCATTCAGAAATTGAGCACTAAAAGCTTCTTCCAAATAAACCACATAATATGGAGACAAAGTTTCTTTTCTTAATCGGTGGCATTTGGTAGAGGTTCTAGAGACTGCTGTCCCTGGTTCATTCTGCTTAATGTTAATTGGGTACTGGTGCCTGGCAGTTTTGATCACCCATGTGAATTTCAGTCAGAGGAAGATTAAATTCTTTCCTTTCTTGGTTGAAACTAATCAGATTTATGCATTTGCTTTCTAATAAATGCCCAGGATCATATATTGAAAGAGATGCTCTCAGATTATAGGCATTTCCTGGTTGACAGGCAATTCAATCACTGTCATAACAGCTTCTTGGTAGAGTACCCAGGTCTCAAGCTTTTCCATCAATCACTGTGTGGAGTTGTCTATCTTTGGTTTAGAGGCATGATTAGGAGATCATCAAACATCTCTCCCATTATTTTGCAAAATACGAACTAGCTCTTTTCTTTCTTTCTCTTTCCCTGTTTTCCTTCATTCTTTCCTTCTTCCTTTTAATGTAGCTTGCTGAAAGGTTGTGATTATAATTAAAGCAATCTTAGTTTATATTTATGTTGTAAAAATTCAAATTACATATATTTCTTTCACAGGAACATAATTGTAGACCAAGCAGCAAATCCTTGTGATCCCAACTTGGTTAAAAATTCTAATTCTTTCTCCTTCTCCGAAAATCATGTCACATGTTTAAAAAATTTTTTAAATTAAATTTATTGAGGTGATGTTGGTTAATAAGATTATATAGGGCCCAAGTGTAGATTTCTATGATACATGATCTTTACATTGTGTTGTGTGCCCACCACCTTTGGCGGTTCCTCAAAAAATTGAGAGCATTATGCTAAGTGAAATAAGCCAGGAGGTGAAAGACAAATACCATATGATCTCACCTTTAACAGGATCCTAATTAACAGAACAAACAAACAAGCATAATGTAACCAAAGACACTGAAATTGAGAACAAGAGAGGAGAGGGATAGGAATATCCAGGGAAAAGGGGAAGGGTTTAGAGTAACAAGTATGAAAGACACATGGACAAAAGCTGGGG
>PVKU01014724.1:0-21583 GCA_004027475.1 Anoura caudifer | reverse complement strand
CCTGCCTGGTTTCAGGAGCTGTAACCCCCCATGGCTAAGGCTGAGTGAGAGACCTTGGGACCCTAAGCCACTAAGGAGACAAAGGTTATCTCCCTGGCAGGGGCGCCACCTCTGCCCCCTTTACTTCACCCTGCTTGGTCCTGGGTGGATCACTGGTTAGCCAATGACGGGTAAGATTTCTCAAGGGAGGGACGACCTAAAACAGGCATGGTCACGAGGGGGTCCTCAGGGAAGGACTTGGGGGCTATGGAGGAAGGTGGTGATGGACCCTCACCCCTTGGCTTTGACACAGTCTGAGTCCTCATTCTGTCTGCAAGAAGTCTCCTAATCTCTTGGCTGCCTTACTTCCCCTGCCTGACTTAAGCCTGAAACAATGACAGAGGGTAGTGCAGCCCTGGGCAGGAACGGGTGGTTAACTGGGGCAATCAGGCCTAAGAAAGAAAGCATAAAATCCTGTGAAACCTGCTTTGCTAATACCCTCATTTTAAATGATAAGGGTCCAAACATGGAAATGAGTTTGTTTCCCCAAAGTTTTATGGCCCTTTAGCTACCTGACCCTGACTCAAAATAAGCCCTCAGAGTTCTCTGAATGTTATTGATTTGAATATTACTGCCTGACAATGATTGATGAGCTCTCCATATATACACTCTATTTCTATGCAAATTAAGCCAATAAAAGCTTGTCAAGGCAAGGGTCGGAGTGCTCTCCCCTTGAGAGAGTGGCCGTGCCGTCCATTTTCCTCCACAGGACTCGGTAGTCCGTGTGGATTTGTCTCCTGTCTCATCCACAACGCTGCAGACACTGTGGGCTGTGTCTGCTTCAATACTGGTCTGATTATTCAAGATAGTTGATGCTGGAGAGGTGTAGGAAAGCAGGAAGAAGAATCTTATACTGGGAACGTAAGAGCTAAATGCAAAATGTGAACTTTAATTGATTCCATACAAAACAAAACGATAGGCTTGTCACCACATGAGATAAGCTGGAAAGGCCCGAAGACACTGCTGGAAACGAAGTTAACTCTTTCGGGTGTGGCTGGGCAGGAGACTGCTCTCGTTCTCGAGAAATCCCTGCTCTGCTATTGGACGGTGAGGAGCTGCCTGCAGCCCACACCAGGACAGCTCTGAAAAAGGGAAGTACGGACGTGCAGGGGTGTGAGTCTGCGTGCGTGTGTGTGTGTGTGTGTGAGAGAGAGAGAGAGACAGAGAAAGAGAAGGTACAACTATACAGGGATACATTACAGTGTTCTCTACAGGGTTGTTGTTTTTTAATTATTGTTCTTGTACAGTTTTCTGTCTTCTACTCCCATCATCCCAGCCCACTGCCCCAGCCCTCCCCACCTCCCTCTCCCATTTCCACTCCCCCTAGTTTTTGTCCATGTGTCCTTTATACTTGTTCCTGTAAACCCTTCCCCTTTCCCCCTGATCTTCCCTCCCCTCTCCCCCTGGTCACTGTCAGCCTGTTCTCTATTTCAGTGTCTTTGGTTATATTATGCTTGTTTGTTTGTTTTGTTGATTAGGTTCCTGTTAAAGGTGAGATCTTTACAGGGTTTTAAATTTTCCAGAATAAAAACTTTACTAATAATTAAGCAGGGTAGCACCTCCTCATGAAAAGGAAAAAGAACTCAGCACGTTAACCTCCCATGTCTGTCTCCAGCTATGCATGTCTGAACTCAGACATTTTTATAGAAACATTGTTTGAAAAAAAAAATGTCTAGATTACTACCGTTCGGAAGGACACCTCAACCCCACTTTTCAAATTCAGATGTTCACCTCCGTTCGATGAATCATGAGCCAGTTCCCATCGGACGTCTGCTTGTGGAACTCCAGGTATGGGTCTGACTTTCCAAATAGATCCTACATCAAAAAGAAAAAGCCGTTATTCCCCTTGACGCCATTTCACGCCTGTCACCTGTTAGCAACGCCTGGACTCCAACCCCCAGAGCAGATACACTGAGCACAGCGCCGTGGTAGACACAAACCCATCTCCCTGCTCACTGACTTGCTGACATCTACTAGGGGAACTGTGGGGGTACTTCTGATGTATGCTCGTAGCCCTTCTCAAAAAACATGGTGACTTTACAATACAGTGATCAATATGGTCCATCACTATAATCATATATTTTGGGCTGTCTTCATTGTTAACATCGTTCATTCACGCAGCACTGGGTAGTTTTTCTGTCAGCAATATTCCAAACACTGGCCGCACTAACTCCCTGAGGGACCAGCAATAAAATGGACTCAGAGGGGTTAAATGATTTGCTAAGATGACGTATCTAACTGCTGATGGACCTGAGTCTTGACGCCATGTATCTCCCTTCTACGCCCAATTCCACACTCAAGAGCAGAGGTAAATATGTGGAGTGTGCAGCAGAGGCACTTCAAGGGCACCCGTGTTTTCCTTCCGCAATTTCCCACGGGACTCTCACACAGCGCTCAGCACACCGAGCGCTCAAAACCGCCCTTACCGCCACCCTCAACGCGTACGCACACAGGAGATAAAATTACAGAAGGACATACAAATCGCCCCCCTAAGTTAAACTCAAGTAATGAAATTATGGATGGTCACTTTCTCATTTTCATTTGCCTTCGCTTTGAAATCTCCATATTCCTTAGAGTACATTACTTATTATTTGTCGAAATGAAAGGACACCTGTTAACTCGACACTCACATGCGCAGCTTTGTCCTTCAGCTGAAGACTTTTGAGTCCTGAATTAACCTCAGTACTAAATTAAGAACAAAGATAGCATCGCTTCCCTACTTAGTCTAGTTTATCGTCAAGAAAGAAACACAGGCGGTACAGTCAAAAAAAAAGTATAAACCCAAGGACCAGGAAGAACTAAAATCTAATTCTATGTGCAGGAAGAATCGTAAGTAGATGTCACAAGCCACTCTAGGCCACATTTTACGTTGTAAAACTAATGACAGCATTACACAGAGACATCAACTGTCTAAAAACACACTCATCTACCCTGTCTCACTTACGGTAGAAATAAACCCATAACAGAGGCGACAACAGCATTATTACCATTTTGGGGGTAAGAAAACAGTCCTTGTTTAAAAGTCCGCTAGTGTTAAAAGTTCATCACGTTGGCAACAGTAGAACCAGAATAAGAATTGCAAGTCCCTGGCTCAGGCCTCCAAAGATGTTACACGAGGAAAGGAGGGCAGAGGAGAGAGTACACGTGGTGGGATGCCCACACCCAAGGGCCCGGGGCAGGGACAGCACAAACACAAATACAGACAGACACACATGCGCACACGCATCTCGGTGGATAGATACACACACATATGAGGGGGGACCCCCAAAACCCAGAATCTATCTATAAACAATTGTGCATTTATTCTTAAATACTTAAGCTTCCGTCCCCTTCAGAGTACTCTCCATTAGAGGCAATACACCTAATCAAGACATTTTTCCCCACTGCTCAGAACAGTTTTTGAACTGGTCAATTTTGATGCTTTTTAGTGCTTCCACCATTTTTTTGTTTCGCCTCTTCCACATCGGCAAAACATTTCCCTCTGAGGGCATTTTCCACCCAGGGAAACAAAAACAAACTCGCTCAGGGCGAAATTGGGTGAATGGGGAGGGTGGGGCACAGGGGTCACACCGAAAATCTCTGAACGCTCAGAGCAGTGTGGGTAGGTGGGCTGCTAAATTACTCATCACGAAATGAGCAAACACGTTGACTGAGTCTTCGAAAATATTGCACTGAAGCCACACACAGCCTCTCACTACAACGCCAGCTGGTGCACTGATACACATGGGTTCCAAGAACACTCACCCAGAGGGGGAAGCCTGAACTATAAGGGGTCCACCCTCCAGGAGATGATTCCAGGTTTTCTGGGTTCCCCCTCATACATATGTGTATGTACGTATATGTATATAAACATGCAAACACATACATATAACATATACACAAAAAACCTTTGTTTTTTTAGGAAATTGAAAGATTAAACCATAAAATATAAATTGAAAAACATTACCTATGGGAGGAAAAAACAGCAGGCAGGGAAAGAAGCTAAGTTTCTTGAATATACCTTGTTTCATAGATTTGGCGTTGGAACCGTGTAAGTCTATTATATGATTATAAAACAAAATTAAATCAAAAAGTGTTTAAAGGAATTCATAAATGTGGAAAGCAAAATTCTACTATTTGTCAATGTGACAGTCTAACCATTCAGAGAAGAATTATTTCTTTAAAACAAAAGTATTGGACTGTATCACCAAGTGGAATAGAACCAAAAGGATAAAAAAACTTCAAAGAAAGCTCAAACTATTGCCAGTAAAAATATTTTAATTATAACCTGGACATTTTCATTCTGAAACTATTCAATACTATGTAAGACAAAAGAGATAAGCAATTATGTTAATATCTTTAGGAACCAAGATTTTCAACGTAAGAAAAAAACAGGTGTAACTATAGAATTACGGAAGTAGAGCCCTGTAATTTCATATCTGAATATCTGAATTGGAAATAACCGTACAAACGTATAATTCAGTTTTTCTTTTTTCTCACATTAAAACACTCATAATGGAGGTGTTTTTCATTTTACTTTATGTACAAAGAGCTAGCTAGCATTGTTTGTATGGGATGGCAGATGTCTTTAATAACCAACTCAAGGAAGTTCACTTGGCCCGACTTCAAAAAGCCTAACCTTTGCACACCGACCGAAATACGAGTGGCCCCTGCTGAGAACATGTGTCCAATCAGACCATCCATCCAGTTTGAGCAGACGCAGCAAAAACGAGAACCCTGGCCGAGTTTTCTCGGATGGCCCCGGTAGAGCCGCTGGTAACTTATCTTGCTCTCTCCAATACAACAAGGCAAAAGGTAATTTAGTTTTTCTTAAAAAATAAGATAAAATCTTTCCTATATCTGACTGCGAAGAAGCCACGGAAACAATGAGCAACCACAATAAGCAGCTCCCCAGCACCTGCCTGGGGTCTCTAAGTACCAGCTCCCACTGGCCCACAGAACAGCACCATTTCGTGTGCCAATCTGGGCCAGAGACTGAATGAAATGAGCCCGGAACATGTGTCCTCCCATAGGGCAAGGGAGCTACCAGAGACCCCTGGGTCATCCAGATGGTTTCAGGGATAAATTAAAGAGGTCCCCAGAGGCTGAAGTTGGAATAGTCTGAGTATCAATAAGAACCAATCACTAGAGTTCACAGCAATACTAAAAATAAACAACAAACACACAAAAAAATCCTCATTGGTCACATTTAGAGAGTAACAGGGAACCAACTTATTCCAAAAAAATGGTAAATACAGGAAAAAAGTCAAACATTTTAATTTGCCTTTTCTGTAAATACTGTACCTCAAAATAAGTGAATGCCCAATGGGGAGAATACTTTCCTCTATAGAAGTATTCTCACTGATAAATGAAGAAGCAATGATAGCCTGAGAATATCACTATTTTATAGACCCTTAATAAAACAATATGTCTAGGTAGTTATCATATCCCAAAATACACACTGGACAATGTGAGCCTCCTGATTACGGGTCACCACCTATGAAACTGCCTTACCAACAATTAAAAATACCATCCAATCATACCTCTAGATTCAATTACCAGCTTACAGAAGTCAAGAAATAACGGTGGAAAGAGCAGCAAGTTACACAACACCACAGGGACGTAAGCAGCCACACACACTGTGGAAACTTCTACAGAGCAAAGTATTCCATTTCTTCATGGAATAAATTCCAGGAAGGATGGATGGATGGATGGATGGATGGATGGACGGACGGATGGATGGGAGGAAGAGAGGGATAAACAAGAGAAGAAATGAGGGAGGAAGGGAGGAAGGAAAGAAGGAAAAGAAAGGAGGAAGTTTACAGATTAAAATGATTTAAGAGACACATTAACCCACTATATTGTTTTAGAGTCTTTTGAGATATACCAGAATACTTACAGATGGAACGAGATGATGGCTGGGAAGAGGGAAAGAAAGTAGGGGTAGAGACGTAATACAATTGGTCATGAGTTATAATTGTTTAAGGTAGGTGATGGAACATGCATTTTTTAAAAAAAATGCTATTCTCTATTTTTGTATATA
The DNA here is from genome assembly GCA_004027475.1 of Anoura caudifer. Lineage (NCBI taxonomy): Eukaryota > Metazoa > Chordata > Mammalia > Chiroptera > Phyllostomidae > Anoura > Anoura caudifer. The sequence goes on along the minus strand of PVKU01014724.1, from coordinate 15,522 downwards.
TTTAGATTTTTCAAAAAAGAAAAAGGTCCCTGGCTACAAGCCTAACATGTTTGCAAACTGATGTGTGTAAGGAAGTGCAAACAATGAAGAATACTGATTGGATAACAAAGTAAAAAAGCAGGTGAAGAATTATTCTAATCCATGTAATATACTATATCGTTGTGTTGTTATGTAATACATTCACCCTTCATTAAAAATATTGACTTCTGAATGTGAAGAGGAAATTCTGTAATTAATAAAGTATGAAATTTTTGCTTTTTTCCTTAAGGTAATCCAATACACCCTCTCTATACTACCTTTTCCGATGACATTAATGCTTCTATTGACTCCTCTTTTCAGCCAGAGAAGCCCTTTGATTATACTGAGAGGAAAGAGGTAAGGAGAAACCAGTTCTGCTTACGCACACACACAGATACACATACAGAGACAGACACACACTCACACAGGCATACACAGACTCATATATACACACAGTTACACACTCACATTCACAGAGACACACATACAGGAGAGCAGGATTTGGAAGGAACTAAGACTCCAAGCGATGCTCAGATGATGGAGCTTGGGTTAGCTGCAATGTTACTTATTTCTCAAATGAGATTCACTGCGTAGCAAACAAGATATATCCCTGTTGGAGTCTGCAGCACCTACCCACCTTATTATCCAGTTTTCTTGCTTCCATTTCAAACAAGACCACTCTGTTATCCTTTATTTCTTCTGCTGAAATCTAAGAACAGATAAGTGAAAGAAAGCTTGTTTCAGGGATTCTGATACACTCAGGAAGTACTGATAATCTGTTATGTAATAGTATATAAAGTCTATACTAATATAAATAAACTACAGAATGGTTAATAACTAAATGGTACATGTAAGAGATTTATCATTATAGCTTTTATGTGCATGCAATATTTTCCCAAAATATGGTGAATCTTATTATGCACCTTCCCTTTTTAGAGGCTGCTGCCCCAACTGTACTTCCCAATTCCAGTGACAAATCAAAGACCTGGAGAAAGTCACAACCCCAGCTAACGCTCTCTAAGTCCTGAGAAGTGAGGAAATCATACCTAGAAAACACTATCAACTGAAATCTCACATCACTGTTTTTCATTTAACTTAACTGAGTTACTAGCTGTCAAAGGCCCAAGAGCAATAAAGGTAACTACCCACAGTGTTCTCTGTGCCAGGAAAGTTAGCACCCCCACAGACTGAACATTTTTATGCTTTAGGAAATTTAAACAGGAGAGAAACAGCTGCTCAGGGAAATGAGTTCCATGATGGAAATGATCCTAAAACGAGGCTCTCAGGGAGCCAACCTTCAACTTGCAGAGCTAAAGTGAGAAACTATTGCTCCAGGAGTGATTGCCCAGGCACAAGGTCCAGAAGTTAAGTGCTGGGAACTGCCCTGCCTGGTTTCAGGAGCTGTAACCCCCCCCATGGCTAAGGCTGAGTGAGCGACCTTCAAACTGTGAGCCACTAAGGAGACAAAGCTTATCCCCCTGGCAGGAGCACTGCTTCTGCTTCATCCATCCCTGGCCCCCAATGCTTGGTCGGTTAGCCAATGATGGCTAAGACTCCCTCAAGGGAGGGGTCACCTAAGACAGGCACGATCATGTGGGAGGTCCTCAGGGAAGGACTTGGGGGGCTACAGCAAAAGGGGGTGATGGACCCTTGCCCCTCGGCTATCCTGGCATAGCCTGAGTCCTCATTCTGTCTGCAAGAAGTCTCCTAATCTCTTGGCTGCCTTGCTGACTCTGCCTGACCTAAGCCTGAAACAATGACAGAGGGCGGTGCAGCCCTGTGCTGGATAGGGTGGGTTCCCCGGAAAGAATACATAAAATCCTGTGAAACCTGCTTTGCTAAGAATGCTCTCAATTAAATGATAAGGGTTTGAGCAGGAAATGAGTTTGTTTCCCAATTTTGTAGCCCTTTAGCTGACAGATACTGACTCAGAATAAGCCTTCAAGAGTTCTTTGTATGCTATCTATTGTTTGATCCTTGCTGCCTGACAATGATTAATGAGCTTTACCTGTATTCCTGTGTAAAATGAACCCAATAAAAGCCCATTGAGGAAAAGGCTCTTGGCCCTTCTCCTTTGAGAGATCAGCCACCCTTCCTCCCCAAGCAGATCATGTCTTCGTAGACTTATTCCCATACATGGTGGACAAGGGCTCTGCAGTGCAAAGCTCTCCCACAGTTAAGATCATTAAAAGCACAGCATCATATAACTTGGGATCTAAATTGGGATAAGACACACACTCACTGGCCCATGTCAGCTGGCAAGTCCTGCCGAGAGGACGGGCAGCAGAGTGTGGGCACTAAGAAAGAGGTGCTGACCATGTCGCAGTGGAATAAAAAGCCCATCAGGAATAAAATCCATTCTGAAAATTCTGTGATTTTGAGGCAATGACTTTGCTTTGCATCAAGCCAGGTGGATCCATTCAGATAATTAAGTAGTTTCTTTCAAGTGGGGAATTTTTATACTTCCACCGAAGTAAAAGACATATCACCAAGTTGCTCTGGACCCTGTGAACAACTTAAAAACTCAAAGGGATTTTGTGTGTGTGTGTGTGTGTGTTTGTGTGTGTGTTTCTTTTTTTTGCACATGCATTTTCCATTTGCCATTGCTCTCCGGCAGGGCAGGAGGAGGGCGCCACTCAGATGAAATGATAAAGCATGGGTGTAAGGTACCTGCCTGTACAGTTTCAGTGTGCCCTCTACGTAAATTTTTATACAGAAGACAAATATTTTGTTACCGTGATGCGGCCTTTACCCGCAGGTCTGCCATTTTTAAGCACCAGTGGTCGAGTCAACTTCTTACTGGAAACAATCTATTAAAAAAAGAGAGTGATAAAAAGTGCTTTTTCACTTCATCTTGTGACATTTTAAACTGAATAGTTTTGAAAAAATGTTTGAGTATCAAGTCATTAAGTCCATTCTGTAAGGATGGAGTGATTATAAAACATATGGACACATTTAAAAATCTTATTTATTTATTTTTAGAAAGAGGGGAAGGGAGGGAGAAAGAAAAGGAAAGAAACACTGATCACTTGTCTCTCACACGCCCCAACCAGGGACCTGATCTGCAACCCGGGCAAAAGCCCTGAACAGGAATTGAACCAGAAACTTTTTGGTTTGCAGGACAATGCCCAACCTGCTGAGCTACACCAGTTGGGGCATGCTTGAAGAATACTGGAGACATTTAAAACCAACTGGAAAATAGATGACTTCTGGCCAAGATGGAGAAGTAGGTAGACACACTGTGCTTCCTCGCACAACCAAAATTAAGGACAACAAGGATTTAGAAACAATAAAACAAGCAGAACTGAGAAAATTGAACTGTATGGAGGTCCACAACCATTCATCCAGGCCAGTAGAGAGGGGCGGAGTCGTGGCAGGAGGAAGCGGAGGTGCGGACCAGGCATGCAGGCAGCTGCTGGTGGACCCAGGCCAGCAAGTGGCGGCTAGCAGGCCCCAGGCACAAGGTGGCTGGCTGACCAGGTGGTCCCACATTCGTGTACAGATAATCCAGGTGAAAATGGGAAACAAGACAGAACTCACAACCCAGGGCCCCAGCACCAAGAAATAAAACCTAAAAACACCGAGACCCTGCCCCCAGAGCATCACAATCCAGCAACTGGGCTGCACAGCCCTGGGGAACACCTAAGGCTCCACCCCTCACTACTTAACAGCCACAATCAGACCAAAAAACAAAAACAAAAACAAAAATGGCTTAAAGGGTAGAACAGATCAAAGCCCCAGAACCAATTCATCTAAGGGACAAAGAGATAGCCAACCTATCAGATGCACAGTTCAAAGCCCTGGTGATCAGGATGTTCACAGTACTGGTTGATTTTGGTCACAAATTAGATGAAAAAATGAAGGCTACACTAAGTGAAATGAAGGAAAACACACAGGGGACCAATAGTGATGGGAGGAAAATTGGGATTCAAATCAATGGAGTGGACCAGAAGGAAGAAACAAACATCCAATCAGAAAAGAATGAAGATACAAGAATTCAAAAAAAATGAGGAGAGGCTTAGGGACATCCAAGACATCTTTAAACGTCCCAATATCCGAATTATAGGGGTACCAGAAGGGGAAGAGGAAGAGCAACAAGTGGAAAACTTATTTGAACAAATAATAAAGGAGAACTTCCCCAATCTGGCAAATGAAATAGACTTCCAGGAAGTCCAGGAAGCTCAGAGAGTCCCAAAGAAGTTGGACCCAAGGAGGAACACACCTAGGCACATCCTAATTACATTAGCCAAGATTAAAATGAAGAAGACCATTCTAGAAGCAGCAAGGGATAAGGGCACAGTCACCTACAAAGGAGTTCCCATCAGACTGTCAGCTGATTTCTCAAAAGAGACCTTACAGGCAAGAAGAGGCTGGAAAGAAGTATTCCAAGTCATGAAAGTCAAGGACCTACATCCAAGATTTCTCTATCCAGCGAAGCTTTCATTTAGAATGGAAGGGAAGATAAAGTGCTTCTCATATAAGGTCAAGTTAAAGGAGTTCATCATCACCAAGCCCTTATTATATGAAATGTTAAAGGGATTTATCTAAGAAAAAGAAGATCAAAAATAGGGCAGTAAAAAGACAGCAAACTCACAGATATTAACAACCACACCTAAAACAAAAGCAAACTAAGCAAACAAGTAGAACAGGAGCAGAAACACAGAAATGGAGATCACATGGAGGGTTAGCAACAGGGGAGTGGGAGGAGGAGAGAGGGGGAAAGGTACAGAGAATAAGTAGCATAGACAGTGGGTAGAAAATAGACAGGGGAGGGCAAGAATAGTGTGGGAAAAGTAGAAGCTAAAGAACTTATGACACATGGACATGAACTAAAGGGGGGTAATGTGGGTAGGAGGGGGTGTGCAGGGTGGAGGGGAATGATGGGGGAGAAATGGGACAACTGTAATAGCATAATCAATAAAATATAATTAAAAAAAGAAAAAAAAAAACAACTGAAAAGTTTCAAGATGGTGGAGGAGTAAGTGGAAGCTACACTAACCTCCTTCCAGAACCAAGCTGGAATTACAACTAAGTTGTAGAGAAATCATCCTGAGTAAGCAACTGAACACAAGCTGGAGAGAAGTCTTATAACCACAGACAGACAGAAGACACCACTTTACCACAATGAGACTGGCAGGGAGTACGGAGGAGGCATGAGAGGGCTGGCCAGGCTGCCATGGGTGGTAACAGAAATTCCGGAGTGAGATTTCAGCAGCTGGAGCATTCCCCCTGAGAAATGTGACATCTAAACGCCAAGTTGGACTCTCCAGCCTACAGCATCAGAGCCTGAAAAGAACCTAGGTAACATCAAGCTGTGAAAAACAGCAGGCTTTCTGTCTGCCAGGAAAAGATGGATGAGGATAAAGAAATCCTCTTACAGGGCCAGTGCACAAAATTCAGTTTGCAGCACGTACCCTGGGCTGTGGCAGTGGGAGGGCAGAGGGAGGGCAAGAGATACTTGAGGAGAGTCTGGGGTTGGTGGCTCTGGAGAAAGAATGGAAGGAACAGCCGCCAGGATCACTATACCGAGTCATTCATATACTACAGAAGCCGTCTTTCTGAGGCAGAGCACTCCTCTCCAAGTGGCATCAGCCTGAGGGGAAGTAATAGCCCTGGCCACAGGAATTACTCTGCCCCACCCTGTGGTGTTTACACAGACTGCTGATTAGAGCCTGAGGCTGTATCACTGATCAGTTTAAGACACAAAATACAAAGAAGCCACCAAAATGGGAACACAAAGAAACAGACCCCAAATGAAAGAACAAGAAAATTCACCAGAAAAACTAGATGAAATGGAGGCAAACAATTTATAAGATAGAGTTTAGAGTAATGATTATAAGGATACTCAATAGAATGAAAAGAGATGCAGAAACCCCCCAAAAAAGGATCAGTCAGAAATAAAGAATGCAATATCTGAAATAAATAATACACTGGAAGGGATAAACAGTAGGTTAGATAAAGCAGAGGACAGAATCAATATTTTGGAAGACAAGGTAAAAAAAAAAAAAGAGGGCCAGGCAGAGCATTAAAAAGAAAAAAGAATTTCAAAAAATTAGGAGAACTTAAGAAACATTTTAGACAACATGAAGCATAATAACATCCACATCATGGGAATAACAGGAGAAGAGAGTGAGCAAGGGATTGAGAACCTATTTGAAGAAATGATGACTAAAAGCTTCCCTGATCTGGTGAAGGAAAAAGACACACAAGTTCAGGAAGCTCAAAGAGTCCCAAACAAGTTGGACCCAAAGAGACCTATATCAAGACACATCATAATTAAAATGACAAGGCTTAAAGACAAGGAGAGAATCCTAAAAGCTGCAAAAGAAAAACAGGTAGTTACCTAGAGTGGAGCACCAATTAGACTATCATCTGAATTCTCAAAAGAAACATGGCTGGCCAGAAACTAGTGGCATGAAATAGTCAAGGTAATGAAAAGCAAGGACCTACAACCAAGGCTACTTAACCCAGCAAGAAAATAAAATTGAAGGAGAAATAAGGAGCTTCCCAGACAAGAGAACGCTGAAGGAGTTTGTTAACACCCAAGCCAGTACTACAACAATGGTTAAAGGGCATGTTTTAAGAAGAAAATGAGAAAGAAAGAAAAAAAAAAAACAGATGGAAATAGTCTAATGATAAAATAGCACTAAATACGAAGTATCCATCAATGATCACCTTAAATGTAAATGGCTTAAATGTTCCAACAGAATGCCATAAGGGAGCTGAATGGGTAAGAAAAAAAGACCCACAAATATGCTGCCTCCAAGAGACTCACTTCAGACCAAAAGATACAAACAGAATAAAAGTACAGGGATGGAAAAAATATTTCATGCAAACGGAGGGGGAAAATAGCTGGGGTAGCTGTACTGATATTCGACAAAATAGACTTTAAAACCAAGACTATATTAAGAGACAAACCAGGACACTACATAATGATAAAGGGAACAATCCAGCAAGAGGATATAACAACCCTAGTAAACATTCACACACCCAACATTGGAACACCTAAATACGTAAAGCAAATCTTGAGGGACATAAAGGCAAGATCGACAGAAATACAGTCATAGTTGGGGATTTTAACACCCCATTGACTTCAATGGATAGATCTTCCAGGTAGAAAATCAACAAGAAGACAGCAATCTTAAATGACACACAAGATGAAACGGATTTAATTGGTATCTTCAGAGCATTTCACCCCAAAGCAGCAGAATATACACACTTTTCAAGTGCACATGGAATGTTTTCTAAGATAGACCACCTGATAGGACACAAAACAAGTCTCAATAAATTTAAGAGGATTGAAATCATGTCAAGCATCTTCTCTGACCACAATTCTATGAAACTAGAAATCAACCACAAGAACAGTGAAAAACTCACAAAGATATGGAAGCAAATTAGGATGTTATTAAAGAATGAATAACAGTGAGATCAAGGAAGAAATCAAGATACCTCAAAAGAATTAAAAATAAGGACACAACAATCCAAAATCTGTGGGATTGGGAAAGCAACAGTCAGAGGGAAATGCATACCATTATAGGCCTATCACAAAAAATAAGAAAAAGCTCAAGTAAGCAATCTAAATTCATATGAAAGGAACTTGAAAAAGAACAAACAAAGCCCAAATAAGTAGAAAAAAAGGAAATACTAAAGATCAGAGCAGAAATAAATGAAATAGTCTAAAATATAACATGAAAGATCAATGAATCCAAGAGCTGGTTCTTTGAAAAGATAAATAAGATTGACAAACCTTTAACCACACCCATCAAGGAAAAAAGAGAGAGGACCCAAATAAATAAAATCAGGAATGAGAGAGTAGAAATAACAACTGACACCAAGAAATAGAAAGGATTGTAAGAAAATATTATAAATAACCATAGTCAACACACAGGACAACCTGGACAAACTGAATAAATTCCTAGAAAGGTAAAATCTTCCCAAACTAAATCAAGAAAAATCAGAGAATCTGAATACACAGATTACACCTAGTGAAATTAAAGCAGTAATCAAAAAAACTCCCCAAAATCAAATGCCCTGGACTGGATGGTTCACAGGTCAATGTTACCACACATTTCGAGGAGAACTAACCCCACTCCCTCTCAAACCATTTCCTAAAGTTCAAGACGAGGGAAAGCTCCCAAACTCATTTTACAATGCCAGCACTATCCTAATGCCAAGACCAGATAAAGACAGTGCGAAGAAAGAAAATTATAAGTCAATATCCCCAATGAACATAGATGCTAAAATCCTCATCAAAATATTAGTAAACTGATAGAGCAATGCAAAAACCCACACCCTGATCAAGTGGGTTTTATTCTGGGACATAACCCTAATAAACATTCCAAACATTTGCAAGGTTGGTACAACAACATTCACAAATCAATAAATGTCCTTCACCACATAAACTAAACGAAGGATAAAAATCACATGATCATATCAGTAGATGCAGGAAAAGCATTTGATACAATCCAGCACCCATTTATGATAAAAACTCTCAGCAAAGCAGGATTAGAGGGAACATACCGAACCATGATAACAGCTACATGTACAAACCCACTGCCACCATCACCTTCAACTGTCAAAAACTGTACGTGTTCCCCTTGAGATCGGTAACAAGAGAGGGAAGTCTGGTAACAGAAAGGGAAATTTGGAAAGCAATTCCATTCACAACCGCTACACACACACACACACACACACACACACACACACACACACAGGAATAAACTAATAAAGGATGTAAAAAGACCTGTACTCAGAAAACTACACAACGCTGAAGAAAGAAACAGAGGAAGATACAAGTAAGTGGAAGCACGCACCCTGTTCATGGGTAGGAGGAATTAACATCATTAAAATGTCCATATTACCCAAGAAATATAGAGATTCAATTCAACTGCTCTCAGGATTCAAATGCTGGTACTGCAATGGCATTTATGACCAAACATAAGGATGCACACACAGCAGCTGCACCAGGAGCTTCATTTGCTGAAATGTCGAATGAACACCCCAAATGCAAATGCATGGGGTCCCTGCCCTTAGGAAAGTCACGAAGTCTGTGATGCTGAAGCCCACCGTATCGATGCATGAATTCTGTCCTTCCAGTGATCACGTGGTTTCCAACCTTAAAAATTAAACTAGTAAGCACTTATGAAAAGGCCCAATTTTTCGGAGATGTGAAGTACAGCCCAGGAAACGCAGTCAATAATGCTGTGATAACAGCGTATGAAGTCAGATGGATACTGGAAATATGGGGGGAACACTTTGTAAGGTATAGGGTTATCTAACCACTACGCTGTACGCTTGAAACTAATACAAAATAATACTGAATGTAAACTATAATTGGATTTATTTTTTTAGTAACAGGAAATTTTTTAAATTTTTAGTTGTGAGAGGAGGCACCGTGTGTCCGCCGACGCCTCCATCTTGGCCGGAAGTCTTTTTTTTAATTTTTGAAAGGCCCAAATTCTTTGGTTAAAATTTGGACACACCGTAGTAGAGCAGCAACTTATACTCACTTGTCCGAGCGTACATTCGCATTCTCCTAAGAAGTCGTCATCGTTCAGCTCGACCGTTTTGTTATCAATGTCGTAAATCCCAAATTTCAACTTCTGAACAACTTCGAAGTAGTAATCAATAATAAATGTCTTGGAAAATGCAGGATTCAGGCAATTCTTAATCCTCTCTGTGCGCTCAACCTGCACGCAACCCCAAAACAAAAACGTTTCTTCAAGTCGAAAGTAAACTTGCATTTTAAAAGTTTCTAAATTTTATGTACCACATCCAACTAAATACAGGCATGACAGCTAAGGAAGTTCCTATATGTGTGTCAAAAATTCTGGCCGAGGACAAACCTGCCCAAACACTGCACTAACAGGTGAGATGGTTTTATGATTTTTAACATTCTTAAACACGTGTTGTCCAAAAAAACACTTCAGCGTGCTTTCCGCCCAGAGTGCTGGATATTACCTCATACCACTGCTGACCGCTTGTGTTCAAAAACAGCACGCACAGCGGGTCCGACTTGGACCCGATGTCTTTATCCAGAAGATCGGCACAGGAAATATTCAGCTCCACCTTCACCACGCACTGGGCAGCCATCTCGTGAGCTGTGAGAAAACCAAGGGGGATGAGAAACGATGCCATTGCAATGGTACCTCGAGAAGCACATCATCCCCAATGAAGAAGCAGAACCCTCAGGACAACTGTCGGGACAGGACCTAAGAGGGAACTGGCTGGACTAAGACTCAGGGCCTCCCAACGAGTCAGATGTCACTGATACTGCTTCAGTCACACTCCTGCTGGGATAAGCTCGTTTGTTACATGACGTAAGACATATTAATAATCTTTTCACTTCCATATGTGTTTGACCCTTCATAAAAAGTCCAAGTAGCATTTAGCTACGAAACAAAACACATTAAGCTACAACCTTACTATTATTTTTATTTGTTTATTTGACACGATGCTATACATGAGCTATTTTCTGTCATCAAGGAATCTTGCTAAAACCCGAACCTGGGGAATAGAAGACCCCCAAATAGACCCTCTCTTCCCTACCCCTGCCCATTTCACACGAGTGGTTCTCAATCTTGGCCGCTCACCGGAAGCGCCTGGGAGTTTTCAAAACCACTGATGCTGGAGCTCCGCACCCAGAGATCAGGGTGACTGATTTAGGGCCCACCCAGCCTCAGCTCCTTGGACGGTGCTCATGGAGACAAGGCCAACGGACCCACTATCCGGCAAAGAGCTTCTGGCAAACAGGCCTGGCTCGCCTGTCCTTCAGACTCGCCACAAATACCAAAGGTGGCACAACCGCCGTTGGCCTCTCTCCCCCACCTGCAGTCAAGGTGTGAAGGGAGCTGGGGGATAGACGAAGCCCTTAGAGGCCGGCCTTAAGAGGTGACAATTGCTCAGGGTGAGTTGTGTTCCTCCCTGACACCCGGTAAAGGGACTGAAGGTGTCACCAGGAAGAGGAGACAAACACCACGTTCCCTTGCTTGGCAGGCCACTCACAGCGTCCAGCACGAAGTAGGGGCCCAAAGTGGAAGGAGGACAGGTCCTGGAGGCAACAAGGGGCCTCCCTGCTAGAGGTGCTGATGGCCCTCAGAATGTGGGGTGTTTAACACCCTTGGCCCTCTACTTGGAGATCTGGATGAAATTCTGGGACAAGAGGAACAAACCCATGCATCAATCATCCCGTTATTTAAACAGGATTTCTGCGCTGTACAAAATGCCTACTCATGCCCTGTCTGGTGTGGAGCAATGGATTGAGTGCTGGCTTTCCAACCAAAGGGTCGCCAGTTCGATTCCCAGTCAGGGCACAAGCCTGGGCTGCTGGCCAGGCCCCCAGTAGGGGGTGCGCAAGAGGCAACCACACACTGATGTGTCTCTCCCTCTCTTTCTCCTTCCCTTCCCCTCTCTCTAAAAATAAATAAATAAAATATTTTAAAAAAATAAAATAAAATGCCTACTCAGGCCTAAAATAATCAGGATTATGATCAGAAGAGTCCTTTGGCAAGTGTCAAAAACAACTCATTTCTACAGAAACTCTTTAGTTATTCCAACGGACTGTTTGAACATAGTACAATCCTCAATGTGGGTCAGAAATCAATATGAACAGTTAAGATTCTTAAATGAGCCCTGGCCGCGTGGCTGAGCTGGTTGAAGTGTTGTCCTGTACAGCGAAAAACTGCGGGTTCAATTCCTGGTCAGGCCCGTGTGGGAGACAACCAATCGATGTGCTTCTCTCACATCGATATGTTTCTCTCTCTCCAAAATCAAGAAACCTATCCTCAGGGAAGGATAAAAAAAAAAATTCCTAAGTGAAAGGAAACAGAATAAGGAAACAGGTTTTGCGGTTGCAATAGCTGGAAAGTCCTTTGAAAAGCAATGCTCCATGTGTTGCGGACTGCACCCTGAAGAAAATTATTCCTGATAGGGAACAAAATTCACAAATCCCCCTATTTGCCTCCTAGATCCCCTCCGCAGGACGTTGCAACAGAAGTGAAATCGTCACGGCCTTTCACTGTGATGTCAGGCATTTTTCGCTCCTTTGCGTGCACCCCAGTTGTGAGGCGTGCAGCGCATGGTCCTGACGAAGAGCCCTGGACGCTGACATGGGGAGACACCTCCGAGGCAGGCTGACGACCGTGCAGGGCAGACACTGCAGGGAGACTGGCAGTGCTGGGCTTGGCGGATTCCATGAGCAGGTAAAGAGGGGACCGCAAAGGGACAGGAGAGGGCGCAGGGAGGACAGCTCACAGCGTCATGGAACTGAGTCCTGGTGGGCAGGACGCGAGTCTCGTGTCCCGGGAACCAGGCGGAAGGACTCGGTGGGTGAGTGACAGGTGTCACTTCAAGTCCTCAGGCTGGGGAGAAGAGGATGAAATGCTCATTTCGGACACCGCTGGTGTTAAACCAACTCCACGGTGCCTTGGAAGTTGGGTCACTGACATGACGGCAGTAAAGTCTCTGGATCCAGAAACACACAAATACTGAATTTAGCACCAAAATTAGCATGTCTTTACATCACCCCACGCAGCACGTGAGCTGTGTCCAACATCAGTGAGCACCTGTGATGACAGTGTGACTACAATCATCATTCTGTCCTTCTCTGATTTATGAAAAAGGAAGAAGTGTCACACAGACTGTCGGAGGCACGAAGCAAATGGTACATACAAAGAAGAGACACCAGAGAACCCAGAAGCAGGGATCTGATGGTCCTCCCTCTGAAAGGTAAGCACAGGGGCCTTGTCCTTGGACTTGCCACCTGTGACTCTCTTCCTCTGCCCCTCCGACAGCTACCTGCTCCTCCTCTCTCCCCAGACACCAGGAGCGCCCGCAGCCCTGGTCCCTCCTGCTCCGTCTACCGTCACTTCTTTGACCTGACCCTCCCAAGGAAGGCTTCAAGCATCGGTGAGCAGGCAGCGCACCCCAAACCGACCACCCTACCTGCCCCTACCTTACATCAACGAAGCACACAAAGTACTGTGCATTCCAGAACCTTACCTTCAATTTCCTCATGTCCGAAATGAAAATAATAACCAACCCTACCTCTTCTGGTTGTTCAGTAGACTGAGTCAATATATTTAAACAGTGCCCAGAAGCTGCTGCTGCTGCTGCTGAATGGTACTAACGGTAGTAGTAGTATTTCAGGACTACCTGCCTCCAGTGTCTGATCCCCTCCTATCCATCCCCAATCATTCCGGCCTTCACCAAGGACCTCATTTGAACTCCTGCCGAACAGGGACAAGACAAGATTTGCCGTGATGATTATGTGACCTCATAGGAATGACCTTCTAGATTTCTTCATCAGTCAACATGGAGATCCCACAGGTAAACCTGTGCATCCGGCATGCGCGGTACACCTCGCTTTTCATAACTAACGCGGCATCTGTGGAATAAAGGTTAGAGTGTCCGTTTTTGCTTGTGCATAAGGGAGCGCAGAGTGTTGTGTCAGTGGTACCCAGGATAACGTAGCACTCCGAGGACGCACGTAGCATGAGCAAGGTTTCTAAAGCCCTGGGGAGCACAGTAGGTAATTAATTGTCTACCAGCAACCAGAGAGCCCTGCATTGCCAAGGATGGGGAGGACAGCGCAGAAATGAAGATAACGCCTCGGTGTGGGGTCACTCCCGCAGCAGAGACTCACCATCAGGAGAGCATGACCCCCCTCTCACGGAACGGCTACGGAAACAGCCTGCCAGGCGAGCGTGACCGCTCAGCAAGCCACGGACAGCTACCTTATTGGGGTCCTTCCAAAACGCAAACCCCCTCTGGCAGCAGTCTCCCCGGACGGCAGCGCGGGGCATGCAGGCGCATTTTCAGCGGCCAACCCATGACGGCCCGAACCCTGTTAACAGCCACATCCACGAAGAGGCTCTTTGCACTTCCTTCTATGTGATGACCTGGTGCAGGACGCAAGACTTCAGAAGCAGCAAGGCACTCTTTTACAACGGAAGATAATAAATGCTTTGCGCTCTTTTGACGTCTGAGACGCTCGAACGGAGAGAAGAAGGCAGGCCAACAGAAAGTGCCTGTGTGTGCTCCTCACCAAAGAGCGAAGGTAGCAAGACCGAGTGCCCTGGCGGTGGCCGGAAGCTTCTCCGCTGCACAGGTGGTTACCGGAGAATAGTTTGGTTTAGCTGTCTGGTTTCTGAAAGGCAAATAACCCCTAGAAACCCTAAACAGGTCAACTTTCCCAGTCACCCCAACTTCCCCGAATCAACATTATATGACAGAGATGATTCAAAAAAAAAAAAAAACTGAAAATTAAGAGCTAAGATGTGAAAGAAGGCCCAGTATATAACATTTTACGACCGTGGTCACTCCCAGGCCCTAGCTGAAAACCCTGCAGTGTGTCTGCTTCGCCCCCCCGCCCCATCTCACGTAGGCCTGGTAGCCTAATGTGCTCAGTACAGCTGCCAGGGAGATCCTGGCCCACCCCCCAAATCTCTCCCATGCACAAGTGCAGAGCCTTCCCATGCCCGCAGCCCAACTCCACTTCCAGTCCCGCTCGAAGCTCCTGGCGGCACTCCCACCGCCGTCCTCCCTCCATTCGCATCGTTACTTTCCCACTTCTGATGAAAACAACATCCCTGGCTGCCCAGGGACACCAGTCTGCTGCTCTCCCAAGAACTCCTGGCTCTGCCCACATGGACCCCAGCCAAGCAAAGTGGGCAGCACCTTCCGCCTCTCCAAGGTCCTCGTCAAGATACACTGTGAATGACAGCTGCCCCGTGGGCGTCTGGGATGCCTGCGAAGCGTGGGCTCTGTCTTCCTTCCTCCCCTCTGCTGGGAGCTAAGCCCAGGGAGCAGGCAGCGCAGCCCCTTCACCAGGAAGGCTCACTCTTGGGGCGGAAAGAAGAGTAACTTCAGAGTCAGCATTCTTCCCATTTCTTCCCCACGATGTATCTGAGTGTGTTTGCTTTGCCAGGTTATCTGTCTGAACCTCACTTTCTACAACGTGGAGATTAAAAAAATCACCTGACAACGGTTTGGTTTCTGACCTGCTCAGCATCTATCAGCCACGACTCTGTGAACGGTAGCAGTTATCATTTTATTAACTACTCAGATATTTAATTGATTGCCTCAGTGTTGATGGTTTATTCTTCAATAGTAAGATGTAGAGCACCTTTCTCATCTCTGTTTACGAAGAGCCTCTTGGAATGACAACAAGAGACGATGGGGTTCACACAGAATTAATTGGCCCGAATAGTCGGCCTTGATGATGGACTGGTGCTAATTTTCCTAGATCCTCTCAGAAGAACTTGTTTCTCTGAGCAACTACGTAGTGGGTACAGAGGGGCGGGGACCCAGGGCTGGTGACAGTGCCTCATTATTTGTCCCAAAACAATTAGAGGGAAGTCAGTGCCCACCCACCAAGAACATGACCTGGGCCGTTGATGTTTACCTCGCAGCACTTCCCCAAGACAGCCGGTCAGACCATGGGTTGCTTAGAGCACAGAAGTATTTCCTCCTTGCCGGGCTCTCCCACATCACCTACACGGGGCA
>PVKU01014723.1:0-21595 GCA_004027475.1 Anoura caudifer | reverse complement strand
TGGTCTCCGCACCGCCGGAGTACTCTCCTTACCGTCCGGTTTTTCAACGTCCACTGCAATTTTCGATAATCTGTTTTCAAATATGCTGTGTTTCTGGTGTCTGTTTGCTGTGCTGCTTTGAAAAATGTCCCGGTTTAAGACCTATGTGTGGGAGGCAGAGATGTATGTCCTCTTACCATGCCGCCATCTTCTCTCTCCCTCAATTCATTATTTTCAATTTAACAATATAGTTCTGAGTTTTACATAGGCTCTCTGATTTCTATTTCTCCATTTTTATTTTCAGTTTTCAATTTTATTGACATCTTAGAACATATTACAATATTTTAAATATGGTAAGAAAATAAATCACTAATTCCCAGAAAAAAATTCACTTCATTTTTGCATTACTTGATTTCAGAATTTCAGTGGTTGTAGCTATCGACTGCACTCATCTACTCACTAACCAGCATTATGGATGGTAAGAAATCATGCAACTGTACCATGAAATCACATGTGAATGTCACTAAGTATAAGAACTTAAAACTAACAAAAAATTTCTCTTTTTTCCCTTTTCTTCCTTCCTTTTTTCTTTTTGTCCTACATCCCTGCCTTCACCTCATGTCCATTGTTTCATTTTTCCTTTTATCATTTCATTTGCAAACTTCACTCTGGGGTTCAGTCTATGTTAGTTTATATCCCATCATTTGGGCAAGTAGTTTTGGGCAAGCCTGAATTAACTAGCAATCTAATTCTAATTTATTACAGTGGTGTTTTATTGCACCCTTATACCCTGACACTCTCCATGAATATACTTGGATTGTCCATCACTGGATCAAATTCTGAGCAATGAGAAGCATGTAAATAAAACACTAACTATAGTGCACCATATGAGTGCTCTAAAGGAGCTAGGTACAAAAAAATGTTATGTTATGGGATGAAAGAAGGCAATTGATCCTGAGAGAATTTGGGAGACTTTTTATAAGGCTAGCATTTGATCTAACATGGAAGAATAAAGAGAAATTCACCAAACGGACAAGATGGAGTGGCAGGATATTCCATTCAGAATTGAGTAGGTAGAAATGTGGTTTTCCCAATCAAAACAGATTAGTTGATGGAGTATATTTTGAAATATTATTTTTAAGTATGTATTTCTATAGCCAGAGTTGATTCTTACTTGGCCCCTGATGGAGTTAAGACATATACAAGTTCATGTTAAGAACACATTCAAAGCATGCTGTACTTCATCTGAAAGGACAAGAAAGTGCTGCTGGCAATCTCATAATATTGTTTACATGATGTCTTCAAAGTACTCAAGGTAAACAAAGGAGACTTTGCAAATTCCAGTAGGTCATAATGACAAGAATTTGGGGGATTATTCTGAAAATTGGTGTTCATAGGTATGTGTACTCTGATTTGTGAAATTTTTCAGAAATCTCAAACTGCTTTATCCCTGTTATAATCTCAAATGGCTGTGTTGGGTATTACTTGAGACATACATATATTTTGTTATACCTCCAATAATTTTGATGAAAATACTCAATCATATGTATTTTCTTTCAGGAGCAAAGAAGAGGTATTCTTTTTGTTTATATCAGATGCTTTCTTTCCTAGACTATTAGTATCTATTGCCAAATATTTTACATACCTCCTAGATTGCATACATTATGAGTTCATTTTTTGTCTAAATGCATTTTGTATACTATTTGTTTCATACTTTTTGTGTTTCTATATATGCACACTGGAATTCTGTTCACAGAACAACTGCAAAGGTACATAAAATTATGAAAAAGTATTATTTATTACAATATTTCCTTCTTTTATTGACACAAAAATTGAAAATCATAAACTCAGGAGTAAAGTGATCCAAAACCATCTGAATGCAATGAGATCCAAATGTTTTAAGGTTGTAGAATTTTATAGCTGACTGTCATTGTAGAAATGCTATATGTAAATGTCTTAATATTGAATATAGGAAAGTGAGTTTAAATGGTACAATGATTTCCTCCAGATTTCATGGTTGTTATAAAAAACCTGGGATTAAAATATTAGTTTTCTGACTCCAAGCCTCATGTTTCTTACCCAGATCTTCATTGGTACCCCTATACAACTAACTCACTTTTCTTTAAATATAACGATAAAATAAATGTTTGGGAAGGCATTGAAAAATCACTTAATACTCCTGTCCTTCTAACAGGTAGAATTCTTGTTTTCTGCAGACTTCAAGCTATTAACTTCCAAAGCCATGGATATACTATAACTTAGAGTATAATTCAGTTTTAATCCCCAAATTCTTATCTTTTCCCTTAAATAAATGAAAGAGTTTTGTTCTTAAATGGAATATTATTTTATCGTGACACAACCATTATTCTGGTATTATATTAAATTAAATAAAAATTTGTTATAATTCCTAGAAATGCTATGGTGGAGTTTGTCAGAAACATAATCATTTTAAATAAAGGAACCTCAATATTATCCTGGAAAGATAAGTATCATTAAAGGATGTTTATAAATTATATCAATTGCCAAGGGTTCATCTAATCCAAATGAGTTATTATGTGGTAGAAGTTCCCCACCTACCCAGGATTTTTTCTTTCTGTCTGTAAAAAAATCAGTCTAGATATCCCCTGCAAAAAAAAAAAAAAGGGAACAAAAAACAAGCAGACCACTCAGTGATCTGATGCCATCAGTTCCCTAGTTTATAAGTCAACTCACCAAATCAGCAGGACCAATTTCACCAATAGACATCAACCAGATAACCTAAAAGTTGGCTAGAGTTGCATTTTGATAGGATGCACATAGCTGACATTGCTACATTATTCAACAGGTATGTGCTGAGACCATACTATGTGGACACATTGTGCAATAAATGCTCTTTGACAAATTGGACTTCAGTTTCTATTAGACTTCATGCTGTTAGGCCACCTTACCCTCTATCTCAGATCTCAGATGGAGGACTTTGGAGGCAAGGTGTCTGGGTTCTAACCCCTGCTCTGGCACAAGCTAGTTCAGCAATTCCATTCTAATCTTCCGGGACCTTATCTGTGAAAGAAAAAATTAGAATATCTATCTCATTTGGTTTAGGGAAGGTAAAATGAGCTAAGACTTGTAAAATGCTTGAGTGTAGTACCTAGAATATAATGTGGTATTGGAAATCTTTAAGCATGAAACATTCTGATTTACTTTGGTTAAAATAAAACCATAAGGCAAACATTTTAATAGTGTTTAATGAGAAAACTTTAGGGAAAACGATTGTTTTTCATACAAGTGCTTTTGGGTATCCAGGATACGGAGGCACTTCACTAATCCTTATTGAAAAGATAATAGAAAAGTTAGGAAAGTATTTATGGATCAATTACAATAAAGGCACAAGGTATAAAGAGCATTAGATATGTACCGATTTAACTAAATCTATACACAGTCTTTACCTCGTCATTGTAAAATTGATTTGGGGGCTTATTTGTTGCAAATGAAAGAAATTCTTTTGTAGCATTCTTTTTACACTCTCAGGGTTTTATTTTTATGTTTAGTGTGATATAATTCTTAACCTCAAGGCTATAATTACTTGGAGCTTGCTGTACATGTTTTTTTAATAGAAAATGTTATCTGTTAGAGTATTTATTACAGGAAATTGAATTTATTCACCAAACTTATAAAGTACATACTAGCCTTCTGGTATTTAGCTCAATATCTATGTTTGTCCTTGCTAAAAGTGGTAACACATCTACTATAATATGAAATTGGTTTATTTATCTGTCAGAAACCTTTTTATTTATTTTTTACCATTTTAACATACACATCTATCACAGCTTTATTTTTTATTTGTATTCTATTACAGTTGTCCCAGTTTTCCCCCTTTTCTCCTCCTCTCTCCAGCCCAACCCCTGCTCACACCATCAATCCCCACACTGTTGTCCATGTCCATGGGTCATTCATACATGTTCTTTCACTAGTCCCTTTCCCTTCTTTCCACCATTATCCCCTCCCCTCTAGCCACTGTCAGTCTGTTCCATGCTTCCTTGTCTCTGGTTATATTTTGCTTATTAGTTTATTTTGTTCATTAAATTCCTTTTATAGATGAGATCATATGGTATTTGTCTTTCACAGACTGGCTTATTTCACTTAGCATAATACTCTCCAGTTACATCTGTGATGTCGCAAACTGTAGAAGTTCCTTCTTTCTTTCTGCTGCATAGTGTTCCATTGTGTAAATGTACCACAGTTTTTTTATCCATTCATCTACTGATGAGTATTCAGTCTGTTTCTAGAACTTGGCTATTGTAAATTGTGCTGTAATGAACATATGGGGTGGAAAAGTTCTTTTGAATTGGTGTTTTGGTATTCTTAGGGTATATTACCAGCAGGGGAATCCTTGGGTCAAAAGGCAGTTCCATTTTTAATATTTTTTCAGAAATTCTATACTGTTTTCCACACTGGCTGCACCAGTCTACATTCCCACCAATGATGCACAGAGGTTCCCTTTTCTTCACATCATTGCCAGCACTTGTTGTTTCTTGGTGTATTGATTATAGCCATTCCAACAGGTGTGAAGTTTTATATTATCGTGTTTTTACTTTGCATCCCTCTGATGGCATTATTCATATGTTTATGAGCCATCTCTATGTCCTCTTTGGAAAAATGTCTATTCACTTTAATCACATCCATAAAATACCTGCATGGCAACACCTAGATTAGTGTTTGACTGAATAATGGGCCTATAGCCTAGTCAAGTTGATGTGTAAAATGAACTATCACACCTCTCATAGACCAGACTTGGTGTTAGGATGAGGGCAGGAAACATTAACAATGGGATCAGCAATGGCAGAGGGGACTCAATCAAAGATACAAAACACCATATATTAAATAAATTTATTTACATATATGAATATCTAGAACAGACAAATCCACAGGAACAGAAAGCAGATTTGTGGTTTCCATGAGCTGGGAACAGAAGGGAATAGGGACTTACTGCTTAATGAGTATGGGATTTCTGCTTGGGGGGGATGTAAATGTTCTGGGACTTAATAGTAGTGATGGCCGCACAACATTGTGAATGTACTAATGTCATTGCATTGTACACTACAAAATGGTAAATTTTGTGTTATGTGTATTTTTACCATAATAAAAAAATAATCAAATGTAAAAAAAAAAAGAAAGAAAAATGTCTATTCAAGTTCTTTGCCCATTTTTTCATTAGTTTGCTTGTTTTCCTGGTGTTGAGTCATATGAGTTCTTTATACATTGTTGAGATTAAACTATTGTCCAATGTATCATAGGCAAATATGTTTTCCCAGATGGTTGGTTTCCTTTTCATTTTGATGATGGTTCTTTAGCTGTGCAAAAGCTTTTTAATTTGATGAAATCCCACCCAATTGTTTATTTTTTCTCTTTATTTCCCTTGCCCTAGGAGATAGATTGGCAAAAAAATATTGCTATGTGGGATACTAAAATTTTACTGCCTGTGTTTTCTGCTAGTATTTTTATGGTATCACAACTTATATTTAAGTCTTCTATACATTTTGAGTTTATTCTGGTGTGTCATTTAAGTTGGTGGTCTAGTTTCATTTTTTTAATGTACTAGTCCTGTTCTCCCAGTATCATTTATTGAAGAAACTATGTTTACTTCATTTTATGCTTGTGCCCCCTTTGTCAAATATTAATTGATCATAGAGACATAAATTTCTGGGCTCTCTATTCTGTTCCATTGATCCATGTGTCTGTTGTTATGCTAGTACCAGGCTGTTTTCATTACAGGGGCTTTGTATCATAGTTTTATATCACATATTGTGACCCCTCCAATCTCATTCTTCTTTCTTAATATTACTTAGGTTATTCCAGGTCTTTTTTTGTTCCATATAAATTTTGGAGTATTTGTTCTAGATCAGTGAAATATGCCATTGGTATTTTAATAGAGATTGTGTTGAATCTATAGATTGTTTTGAGTAATATGTATATTTTAATGATGTTAATTCTTCCAATCCATGAACAGGGTGTATGTTTCCATTTATTTGTATCTTCCTCAATTTCTTTCCTCGGTGTTCTATAGTTTTATGAGTACAAGTTTTTTACTTCCTTGGTTAAATTTATTCCTAGGTACTTTATTTTTCTTGTTGCCATGCTAAATGACATTCTTCCCTGGTTTCCACATTTGATGGTTCTTTGTTGGTGTAAAATTTGCCATTGTTTTCTGAATATTGATTTTGTATCTTGCTACTTTGCCAAATTCTCTTATTAGGTTGTGCAGTTTTTTGGTGGACACTCTAGGGTTTTCTATGTATATTATCATGTCATTTGCAAGCAATGGCAGTTTTTTTTCTTGTTTCCCAATTTGGATGGCTTTTATTTCTTTTTTCTTGTCTGATCTCTATGGAAATTCTATAGAATTTCCAGTACTATATTGAATAAGAGTTGTGAAAGCTGCCCCCCTTGTCTTGTTCCTGATTGTAAGGGAAAAGCTTTTAGTTTTGCCCATTGAGTATGATATTGGCAGTAGGTTTCTCATGCATGGCCTATTTCATGTGGGAGTATGCTCCCTCAATTCCCACTTTGCTAAATGTTTTTATCATAAATGGGTGCTGAATTTTTGAAATATTTTACTTATTTGTTTTTAGAGAGAGGGGAAGGGAGGGAGAGAGGGAGAGAAACATCAATGCGTGGTTGCCTCTGGCATGCCCCCTACTGAGGACCTGGCCTACAACTCAGGCATGTGCCCTGGCTGTGAATTGAACCAGTGACCCTTTGGTTCACAGGCCAGCACTTAATCCACTAAGCCACATCAGCCAGGGCTGGGTGCTGAATTTTATCACACACTTTTTCAGCATCTATGGATCTGATCATGTAGTTTTTGTCTTTTATTTTGTTTATGTGGTGTATTAATTTCATTGATTTTTAAATATTCTACCATCCTTGCATCACTGGGATAAATCTCACTTGATCATGATGTATGATCTTTTAAATGAATTTCTCAATCTGGATTGCCATTTTTTCCCTTTGTGCCCCCTCTCTCTTTCTCTCTCTCTTCATCTTATTGAATTAGTCCCTTTATCATCTCTTGCAATGTTGGTTTGCAGAGATATACTCTTTTATCCTTCCTTTTTGGACTTGGGAGCTCCTTATTTTGCCTTTCATTTTAATTGAGAGCCTTTCTGGGTAGAGTAGTCTTGGTTGTAGTCTTCATTTTTCATTACTTGTATTATTTCATGTCATTCCCTTATGGCTTGTAGTGTTTCTGTTGAGAAATCAGTGGATAGCCTTCTCAGAGCTCCCTTGTATGTTACTAGCTGTTTCTCCCTTGCTGCCTTTAAGATTCTCTCTTTGTTTTTAAATTTTGCCATTTTAATTATGATGTGCCTTGGAGTGGACCTCTTTGGGTTCATCTTGATTGGGGCCTCTGTGCTTTCTTAACACATGTAAATTTTTCCCTCACCAAGTTAAGGAAGTTTTCTGACATTATTTTTTCAAACAGGTTTTCTACACCTTGCTCCTGTTCTTCTCCTTCTGGAATCCGTATGATGTGAATATTGTTACATTTTATGTTGCCCTACAGCTCCCTTAAACTATATTCCTTCTTTTTTAGTCTTTTCTTTTTTGTTTTGTTGCTCTGACTGGTTCTTTTTTTTTCTAACTTGTCTTCCAACCCATTGATTTGAGCATCTGCTTCATCTAGCCTGCTTTTAATTTCTTCTAGTGTATACTTCATTTCAGTTATTGTATCCTTCACTTTCTCCTGGTTCTTATTCATACTCTTTATGTCTTTTTTCATACTGATGTACTTCCCTGATGTGGACACCAGTTCGTGGGGTCTGCAACATTGTGGATGAGACATGACAAATTAACAGATACTACCGAGTCCTGTGGAGGAAAAGGGAATGTGGGGCTTCTCTCTCAAGAGGAGAAAAAGCCTCAGAGCATCTTGACCACTCTCTCAAGGGGAGAGCTCCCTGACCCTTGCCTTGACAAGCTTTTACTGCTTTTCTAGGCATATTACATGATAGTCCTCATTTACTATGCACCAGTTTACTTTAGGTGGTTACCTTTTACAGAAAACAAAGGAGAGGATGCCACTAATCACATCACAGAAGAAGGATATTTGAAATGCAAAGGAAAAAGTGGTTGAACTGGTTACACTCATACTTGGAAGGTTTAGTACAGACTTTAGGAAGTTACTTTAAAGATACGCAGTAAACATTTGCTGCCTCAATTCAGGGTGAGGGAGTTTTAGCAGAAAGCAAGTCTCATAGCAGTCTAGGTACAATGCAGGCCTGATTCCCCATGGGAGAACCTATCTGTGGGTGTGGGTCCTGTCTGGGCCCATGCCATGAAGAATGATCTCCTATACTTCCCACTGAGTTCTTTGTAGTTCTCACTGAGTTCCTTTAGCATCCTTATAATAATTGCTTTGAACACTGTGTCTGATAAATTGTTTGCCTCAGTTTCACTTAGCACAGTTTCTGGAGATTCCTTCTTTCCTTTTGACTGAGGGTTTCTTCATGTTCTCATTTCAGGTGGCTCTTTTCGTTAGTTTCTGATTATCAGATAAATATGCTTTGACTCCATGTCCTTGTGGGTTGCCTTCTGCAGTAGGAGTCCTGTGGGACTCAGGGGTACAGTCTCCTTGATATCCTGACATGGGTACTCTAGGGATGGCATTCATACTGTTTATGTGAGCTCTTTTATTGTAATTGGGTTTTGGTTGTTTTGGGCTATTTCATTGCTGGGGTCTCCCCTCTGGCTGGCTGACTTGAGAGTCACAACCCTCATTATGTCTTGAATATCGTTATGCAGGTGCTGCCAGAACAAAACAAAACAACCAAGCAAACAAACCCACAGCATTAAAAATACTGCCAGTTGCACCATGATATCAACAAATGAGCTGAAATTAATAAAGGAGGAAAGATAATAAGAATATTATACAAAAGGAAAAAGGAATATGAGCTGACTAACAGAAAGAAAAATTATTTTGAGAAGGTAGAAGGAAGAGAAATAATAAGAGTAAGGAGTAGAAAGAAGGTGAAGAAAAGGAGAAAATAACTTTTATGATGTAAATAAAATAGGGAGGGATTATGGCAAACTAGTATATGAATAAAGAAGAGTACAATATTAGGTTTGGAGAAAAAGAGTGAAAAAATAAGAACTAACTTGAAGAAAAACAACCACTGCAGTGAGATGCATGACAAAGGAGTGAGATTTAAAAAGTGGAAACAGAATAATAATATTCTAAGAAGAAAAAGAAGAAAAAATGTGAGATGTCTAAGGAAAAGAAAAAATGGTTTTGAGAGAATAGAAGGAAGAGAAATAATAAGCATAAGGGTTAGAAATCAGGCTAAGAAAGGGAGAAAATAAACATTAAAATGAAAGTAAGATTGGGCAGGAGGAAGGTGAAATGGAATAGGACAGGGAATAGTAAAATATGAGATTTAAATTTAAAAATATAAAAAAATAGTGAACAAGTAGGGACAAAATTGTAGAAATGCAACAATTACCCCAATATCAATGACAACTGAGCAAATATTACTGAAGATAGAGTGACAATAAGAATATTATAAGAGAAGAAGAATGTGAGATGAGTAATAGAAAGAAAGATGGTTTTGAGAGGATGGAGGGAGGAGAAATACTAAGAGTAAAGTATAAAAACAAGGTGTAGAAAGGGAAAAAATAAAATTTTAAGTGAAAATAAGAAAGAGAAAGATAGCACTGGTTGGTGTGGCTCAGTGAATTGAGCACTGGCCTGCAAACCAAAAAATCACCAGTTCGATTCCCAGTCAGGACACATGCCTGAGTTGCAGGTCCCTAGTAGGGGATGTGCGAGAGGCAACCACACATTGATGTTTCTCTCTCTCTCTTCTTCCTTCCCTTCAACTCTTTCTAAAAATAAATAAATAAAACCTTTAAAAAGAAAGAAAGAGAAGGCAAAATGGAGCAAGAGAAGGGAAAAGTAAAATGTGAGATTGCAATTAAAACTAAAATAAAAATAAAAACAATAAAATATTAAAAATGAAAATATATAATAAATAAAATAGAAAATAGTGAAATAATAGGAACAAAATTGAAGACAATGAAACAATGTTAAAAGCTGTGCAGGAAGAAAAATAGCACAAATAATGAAAAAGAATGAGGCGGAATTCATCTGAACAGAGTCTAGTGTTTGTTAGCCTACTGTCTTCTCCTCCAGTCTCTGTCCCTGATGTCAGCTGGTGTCCCAGTCTAGCTTTATGTAGCCTGTTCAAGGCTACAAGTGATCCACAGTCTATGACTATCTCCTTCAGGTTTGACTGGTCCTCAATGTTCTGCCCTGCTGGCTTTTTATCAGCACGGGGGGTAGTTCATCTAATGTCAGACCTGACGGCCTGTACCAATTCTGCTTGCCTCCAAAGGGGGCCTCTGGTGCAATTAGGAGTGTGCGATTCCTGGATCAACCCCAAGGTGGCGCTATTCAGTCTTCAGGGAAGATGCTGAGTGTGTTCTCCAGCCCCTGCGTCACACGTCTTGGTCTGTCCCAGATTATTTTCAGTAATGTATAGTTTCTGATGAATTAGTTGTGTGTTTCATGTGAGATGCCAGTCTGTATAAAAGGGTCAGCTCTTTGCTGTTTGCCGCTGATGGAAGCTCTGTGTGACAGCCAAGGCTGTGCAGGGCCCTAAGTACCTCTTGCTGCACCATTTTCTAATATCTCTGCTCTGTTTTTTTTTTTTTTTCTTTTTTTTCGGTGGAATAAGGCTCAAGGAAAAGCCAGCATAGCGTCTGATAAAATTTCATAAAGGTCTCCTTTGGAGATTCTCTTTAAAACTAACGGGTTTCTTGAGCCTGGCCTTACTGTTCAGGGAAGTTTGCTATCCTGAAGGTGGGGGATGGGCGTGTCTTCCCCTTCCCAGAGATTTGTATTCCAAGGTTTGGGTGACCCTGCCTGGCTGCAAGGAATCTCAGGTGATCAGCTCCTTCCCATTCAGCTCACTGTTCTCACAGAAGGCTCAGACCCACATCCTCTATCCTGAGCATACCTCCCTGCTCGCCAGCCTTCCACTCTCTGGCCAGCTGGGTTCAGCAGGCACAAACCACACATTGAATCTGGCCTCTTTACTGGCAAGGCAGCTGCACATGTGTGTAGGTTCACTGCTTAGCTGCGCCTCTGCTCTTCTCTTTTAAAAAGTCCCTATTCGGCACCCACAGTGCAGCTCTGAGCCACTGCCCAGCTCTTTGTGCATTGCACTTGCCCGAGGGGCAAAAAGTCTTTCTCAGTCAGATCTGACCACAGCCTACTAGTGCCTCTGATAGTCTTAGGAGATAGAAATTCTCTTTCAGACTCTCCCGGTTGGCACTGCAACTATGGACGTGATGCTCGTTGTGTGTGACCAGCCTGAGTCTCCCAGACTCCGGATAGCCTCCCAAATCTCTCCTGATTAGGGTTAGGGGTTCCCTGTGAGGGATTGGCAACCCCCACTCCAGGTGGGGCAGGAGCTACTAAACTGTGTTTTCTCTCCTTTGCTCTCTCCTCCGCTGCAGTTACCTCACACAGGGTACTTCCCCTTCAAGATATAAAATCTCTTTCCAGATGGTACAAGCCCTCTCTGTACTCCTTGGCTCCAAAAATTCATACCAGTTAAGGTTCTGTGGATTGTTCAGGTCACTTTTAGGAAGATTAGCGAAAAATCCATGCTGGGGGCAGGAGCAAGTGGGCTCAGCTCCACCTACTCAGCTTCCATCTTCTGTCCTAGCCCAGAATGCTTTTTTAGTTTTAAATTTTCCTTTCAAAACCACTTGCAAGAATAACTTTGTAACTCGTAACATGTCCATCTGTAAATAAAACAGAGATTCTTTCTTCTATAATGAATGGTAAATGCAAAACCAATATTTACTCTGGCTAGTAAGATGAGTACTTTCATTACTCAGAGCAGGTCACCCCAAATGATGCCATTTTGGCGTCATTTTGAATTAAATTTACTTGAAAAGCAGCAGGTGCAAAAAAGGCACTATGATCCTCTTACATCCCCCCTGAAAGTAAGAACTGTCACCCATATAAAAGGTATCATCCCTGAACCGGGAGGGAAATATATATCTTTATTGCCAGAGACAGGGAATTCAGGACTGAGAAGACCATGTAAACAAACTATGCTTAGACTCTGCTTAGTGAAGACTAATTAAGTACTAATTAGGCTGAAGGCTAACTTTCTTTGTCCTGGGAATTCCTCATACATTTATTGTTTCTTCATCTAAAAAGTATAAAAGCTGCCTACTTTAGTCACTTCTTAGGTCCCATAGGTACAGATTAAAGTTATTTTTTCTCCTGTTAATATATCTTGTGGCAATATAATTATTAGACCAACCAAAAGAACTTAGAAGGTTAAAGGAAAATCTTTCCCTCCTCCACAAGTGTCACATGTATAAATTATAATTTGAGATAAAACAGTCTAATAAACATAACAGGCAAAAATATAGCATTTCAGTTACATACTCCAGCAAATGAAAGCTAAATTACTGAAAACATTAAGCTTTAATAACTTGTTTTAGAGGCTGATTTCTTTTTTATTTTACCCCCTAAATATAGGTTTAGGAAAACACTTTACAAGTTCTAATGTATTTTTGGAAAACACAATACTCATTGTTGTGCAAAATGAATGTGAAAATCAAAACACATCAAATAATCACCTTACTTTTTGAAGGATAAGC
Organism: Anoura caudifer; assembly: GCA_004027475.1. Taxonomy (NCBI): domain Eukaryota; kingdom Metazoa; phylum Chordata; class Mammalia; order Chiroptera; family Phyllostomidae; genus Anoura; species Anoura caudifer. The sequence goes on along the minus strand of PVKU01014723.1, from coordinate 8,956 downwards.
CAAACGCTAATTTATGCATTTACACTTTGCTTCACTGCTGCAACCATGGACCGCAGTACAGCGGTTTGAACCCTAGCTGCCTAAATTCACACAAATTGCATAACCTATTTGGCCCTCAGTGAACTCATCTGTAAAATGATACTTTTAAAAATAAGATTCTTGAGGGACTAAAAAGCAAAAATATACATGAAGTGCCCTGCAGGTACTAGGCACATAGCATACATTGCATGAAGCACTGTCACTGAGCACAGAGTTGTCACACACATCTGTTCTCTGTGTATCATATCTATGTACTCTCTGACCCTTGAGCTCCAAGACTCCATATTTGCTCTTTTCTATCCTTTACTGTGGACAGCCCCAACTTTCATCACCCATCATCTTCTCTAATATTTATTGGACATATATCAAGGAACCTAAATCTGCACTATAGGCCCTCCTTTCCTGTTAGAGGGGAGGTTGGTTTTAGCAAAGTGGAAACGATGCTAGCTAGCAAGAACTGTTGAGGCTCACATTTCTTCTTGATCTCACTCATAAACCAATCAGCTTCTCTGACAGTCAGCTTTTGAGTAGCTCATTGGGGAGATGAAGAGAAAGAAATTCTTGCAATCTTTCAGTTTGTTTTGCTTTTGGTTTTGACAATGCTGACTTTTACCTGAAGCCTGTGCTCTAAGAAAAAAACAACAGTAGTTAAAGAGATCCACCTCCTCCTAAGCTTGTACTCAGGGACTAGATTACTACAAAAAAAATCTTTCCCCATAAAACTTAGATAAGATATACAGATACAGATGCTTCCCTTATATCCCAAAGAGGCATATTTTGGGGTGGCAGACTCTGCTCCCCTTATTACTACAACAATTAAGTACATCAACATTATGCTCAATATTGGCAAACATTCTGTGTGTTAATACAAATAATGTGTATTGTGCTTTTGTTGGGTGAAGAGATTTATACATATAGACACATAACTATTAGGCCATATTTGTCAATAGTATTCAAATCTATATTCTGATTGAATTTTTTGTGTGATTGTTACTGAAAGAGGAGCATATTAAAATGTCCCACAATGTCTATAGGGTTCGTTCACTTCTTATTGTAATTTTGTGTATTTTTCCTTCTGTGTGTGTGTATGCATGCATGTGCATTCATTGAAGCTCTGCTATTATCTTCCTGATGAAATGAATCATTTATCTTTATGAACTACCATGTTTTTTAGACCATAAGAGGCACCAAGGTTTTAGAGGAGGAAAATAGAAAAAAATCTGAAGCACCACTAATATTTAACTTCTTTGTGGAATGGTGGGCACAAGAATGTTTGTTTCATTATCACTATTTAACACATACATGTTATATAAGTATTAAATAATACCATTAATATTTAGTTATATGAGAATGTACTCATGATATGGTAATTTAGAAGTTTCTCAAGTGAACATCCAGTATTACATAATTGTTGCTAATTTTTTGTGATAATTATCCTTTTTTAAAAAATTAACCATATATCATAATTTTTAATCAGATCTTGTTGTGTGACATTTGGCTTTTTTCTAAATTTTTACTATTACAAATTGTATTCCCTAGATTGTAATTCTAGTTAAGCTATTGTTTCTCTGGGAAACTATTACTCTTCATTTTTCTATGAATCAGATGCTTGTTCACTGTACAGAAAAAATACTATCAAGAGAGCAATAAATGAATGAATATAAAAAATTTGAAGCAAAAAATGTGGTAAAATATTTAATAACACAAAAAACATAGTATTTCACCAATGTAATTGTAAACACACTCAACAGCAGCATTAACAACCATTATTCCTCCCAAATTTGGGGGGAAAGGTGCATCTTATAGTTCAAAAAATTCGGTAACTCTATCATTGGTAATGTTTTTTTGCTTTAGCAAATCTACAGTAAGGTTGTTTATGGTCATAGGTAGTTGATTTTTTTCCTTCTCTTTTTTTTTTTTCTCTTGCTCTGCTCAGCACCAAGATGACTTTCCTGTATCCTCTGGGGAATAAGTATAGTTCTGGTTTTCTCTGATACTAAAGATGTAGACTTTATGGATCACAGACTTCCCTCCTTGGGCAGGCCTTAACTCTTCACTTCTATATGCTCATTCCTTCTTTCCCTCACTCCTACTCAAGCCAGATAATCTAACTCCCAAAATGAAGCTCAAAGCCTCTCAGGGCTGAAGGAGAAGTGAGGTGAAATTTTTCTGCTCTCTACTAAGCTCCCTGGGTTCTCCTTTTATAGTATGAACTTGACCTAGAATTTTTCCATCATCTTACCTGATCTTTGATGTTTTGAAAGTGATGTGTCATAAATTTTATTTAATTTTTATTTACTTTTAGTGGGGGAGTTCATCTAAATAATCCCACCCTAACCAGAAATCAAAATTAAACAAATACAGCATTTTAGAATAGAGGTTGAGAACAAATTATACCAAGATGTGCCTCTGTGGTAACTACATTGTTTTGAGCTTAAGGCAAGCAGGATAGAGGAGAAACTGCTGTTCCCTATTAACTACTTGGAAAATTTTGAATTAGGGACCTTTCCTAGAATAAGAGATTATTAGACATAACCTTTCGGGTTTTTTTCCTCTGTATAGAGCACTGAAAACTTCTGATTATTCAACATCTGATCTTCTTATCATTATGTAATGGCCTTCCTATCCTCTGAACTCCCAAGGTGATACTTAGCTCAGAGTATCATATAAAACTCATTGTCCCTTTCTGTCTTAGAACTTCTTATTTATGTGGGGTCACTGACTCACTCATGTATGTGGGTTCCCAGATATATGTAGATAATTAAATTTGGTCAATTTCTCTTATTATCTGTCTTATGTCAATTTAATTATTAGACCAGTTGAAAAAACTTTGAAGAGTAGAAGAAAGCTTCTTCCCCATCTACAATGCCACCATGTGCAGGCTCACAGTACAAATGATCATAGGGAAAGTGTAACTGGAAAGGAATTCTTACTGTCTCAAGTTGCTTGGATCCCAAAATTTCTTTCACTATAGTGTTGGGTGTCTGAAATGAAATAGATTTTGACAATCCAGAGATGTCCAGTGTCCCAGAAAAGAGATAGTTTGAGGAAGGCTTAGTGGATTTGAAAGGATTCAATGTTGTAGGTAAGGTGGATGACTTACATCTCTTGTAGATCTGGCATCAGAGATCAAGTCAGAGAGCAGACAATAGATGGGATTGATGACAAAGTCAGAGGCACCTCAGCAGAGGTCATCATGAGCAGAAAGAGGCTATGAACTCAACATAAACCTTAACATGACAAATATTCACAATATATGTATCCTGGAGGAAAATGAATGGTAAAAATGAAAATCCAGAATTTCCTTCCTAAATAATACTGAGAAACAATCCAGGAATTGCTCAGCTTGTGCCCTTAATGGGAATCGAGCTGGTGACCCTTCGGTTCTCAGGCCTAGCACTCAGTCCACTGAGCCATACCAGCCAAGGCCCAATGAGGAAGAATTTACTTGTGCTATTTTGCTGGGTTTTTTTTCCTGAATTTCTTACTCCTTTTCCCCTTATTTCTTTAAGTTGTTCTTTCTTTTGTGTTTAATTCTTGAAATGTATCACTTTGTTTTTTTCTCATTTTCTTGTGTGCATATTCATAAAATATCTTCTTAGGGGCTATATAAGAATTGTAATTAACATATTAAATTTATAACCATATAGTTCCAATTAATACTAACTTAGCTTCAGTAGCACACATAAACCCTGTTCCTAAACAACTCCTCTCACCTTTGTTATTGCTGTCACAAATGACATCTTTATGCATTGTATGCACATTAACATTGATGTATAATTATTTTTTACACATTTTCATTTTAAATTATGTAGGAGATAAGAAGAAGAGTTAAAAACAAAAAATTCAATTATACTGTATGAGCTGTTTTGCATAAAATAGTCACTATTTGAGGGTACTAAGTTCTGCACAGACTTAATTGACATATTCATCAAACGGTAGAGATATCTGATAACAAGTGAAAAATTTTTTCATCAGAAAAACAAAATTGTTCTAGGTAAACAAATATTTATCGAGTATAGTCACCCACCACAAAAAAACAAGTGTGTCCCTATCTTTTTTGCTTCTGTAACTGAACTAAAATTAGCTCTTTTCAGCTTAGTAGTGAAAATTTTAATCATTCAAATTGAAGGTAAATTCTTGTTTGAAACTCAACCATTTTTAGTGTGGCAGTTTTTTAGTTCAGGAATTTCCTGTGTCCTCTTCTATTTGTTCTGGAGGTAATCTATGTTCCAGGAGGATTTATAAATAAGCTAGCACATGCAGATATATACATAACATACATAACTGAACACTGGAACCAACTAAACACTGTGGGTGAAATGAATAATCTTAAATGGTATTACTTGTTGACATCTATCCACTCTCTCTGTGGTTCAAATGTCCACATCCACTTTATTACAGATCAATATGTGTCTTCATTTTTCTTTACTTTGAGAAAGAACCCATGCCCTACAAGTCTCCAGTACACTTGCAGCTATTTTTATGTCTCTCTGAAGGGTGTAAATCACTACTGGATATTCCTCCAGCCACCACATTGAGTATATGCACTCACAATTTACTACTCTAAATTGAGGTGCCAAAGTAGCTGTGGGACTTCACCAAGAACCTTACACTAACTCCGTTGTATGCTTGAGTCCAACTCAACTTATCTGGATTTCTACCATAGAACAAGCCCCAGGAAACAGGCTGTGAACATGTAATCCACAATGCAAAATCGTTGATCACTTCTGCCAATTATCTTTCTTTTCCTAAAGCAAAGGCATGGGTTCTTTATCAGGACAGACCAGGAAACTATTCTTACATCCTTATACAACTTTTTAAATAGAATAAACTTTTTAAATAGAATGCAGATAGTGTAATATCTAGGTCTGCCTCTTTGAAGGCTGTTTCCTGAAATGCCAGGTTTTCATAACTCTTGCATGTTTTATCAGTTTAAAAGATCTACCCCAAAACTCACTTAACTTCTTTATTTTCAAGTGGGTTAACCTTCCTCTGAATCAACTGATACCAATGACTCAATAGGTGAAGGATCCCAAATTATCAAAAAAAAAAAAAAAAGGGAGAAAGAAAAGCTGTGGTTTTGATGAAAATATAATCTCCTGCCACACTTGTAGCAAAGATTTATGGCTAATTGAATGACTGGTGTTGGGATAACAGTACATATCCTTAAAGTATTATCTTGTGAGGAAACTGAAATTCTGATATGAAAAATGACTTGCCTGAGAACAGAGCGCTCATTAACAGCAACTCTGGAGGCTCTAGAAATAGAGCAGTAGAAAGAGAAAGGGGCTTCTGGCTAGCTCAATGTCACTGATTCACAAATGCGACTGTGCATTAGAATGAACCACAGAGCATTTGAAAAATATATGACTTTCCCACAGCAAGTATGCAGATACAAGATGTCTGAGGTAGGTTCCACAGATAATTTCTATGCTTTATAAAGTAAACAAAGAGCAGGTGTAATGGACATCTAATCTGCCTCAAATGTGACCTTCCCTGGGCCTCCTTCCAGCAGCTCTGCCCTGGTTTCTTTCAGCACCCCAAGGCCATCTGGGAGGCAGCTAGGCTGGTGTCAGCTCTGAGAGATGTACAACTTGAGGCAACATTCTTCACACTTTTGTGGGCCTCAGCATCTTGTTAAAAATGCAATTATCAGATCTCACTTCCAAGCTGCATGAACTGCTTTATGGACACTTGATGATGAGTAATTAATAAGAGAATATATGCTAGGATTTGATCCAAAATCTGCTTTTATTATCATCTGGAAGAGAAGCTGTGGGCACTTTTTAATCCTTACTGACATCATATCTTTGGCTGATCTTGTTGTATGTATTCCACAAAGAAATACTGTACAGAATAAGGAATATAGTCAATAGAATTATCACAATTATGTATTGTGCCAGATGGGCACTTGACTTAGTGTAGTGTCACTTCATATGGTGTATAAATGTATAATCACTATGGTGTACAGCAGAAGTAATATAATATTGAATATCAAATATAATTGAAAAAGTAATTAAATGTGTAAAACTGCATAGAGAAGTAAAAAATAAAATTAAAAAAACTTAATAAATATCCATGAGCAAGTTGGTTTAGGTCTTAAGGTTCTTTTTTAAACTTTATTTTTATTCTTGACACTATTACAGATGTCCCCATTTTCCCCCTTTGTCCCCCTCCTCGCAGCTTTTGCTCCCCCTTCCCTCTGGCCACCACCACTCAATCGTCTGTGTATATGTTATGCATGTATGTTCTTTGGCTAATCCCTTCACCATCTTTCTTTCATCCACCCACCCACATCAGCTGTCAGTCTGTTCCATGTATCCAATCTTCTGTTTCTATTTAGTTCATCAGTTTCTTTGTTCATTGGATTCCACCTACAAATGAGATCATATGGTATTTGTCTTTCGCTGAGTGGCTTATTTTACTTAGCATAATAATCTGCAGTGAGTGTCTCCACTAGTTGAACCTTTCTTTCTTTGGAGGCTGCAAACAGTCTGTCTCCTGGTCCTGGCTTTGAAACATAGTTTGGCAGTGAGTAAGAAGAGAGCATATTTGTCTGTTGGGGGATTTGGCAGGATTGCATGTAAAAACATTTCCCAAGTATTTTTGAGCCTGTGCTGGAAATAAAAAATGTCTACCAAGCATGGAAAAGGAGCTGTGATGTTTGCTCAGTGGAGAGTTTGAAATCACTAAATTTGCTGATTGATAAAATGCCTGTTTGGAGAATGGAGCATGCTTTCCAACCACAATCTGTCTCTCAATAACTCTCAGACAACACAGATGTCCAGAAAGTTTGGTCCTCAAAACCTCTGACATCATAGGGGTTTGTATAGAGTTTAATTACTTTACCGGTAAAACAAGAAACAGATGTATAGCACCATGTCCAGCAGTAGGGTGAACCTCAATATCAGCCCAAACCATGACTTCCTGGCTCCTTGTATGAATCCTGTGAATATGTAGACAAGAGGCCAAAATTTTGTGTGATGAACTCCAAGGCCTGCACTGCCAGATGAGGCAGGTGAAAACCATTAGGAAAAATGCTCTGTCAGAATAATTATTAGGGCAGCCTCTTGGGGCCCAGCAATCCATGTATCTCTGTGTGTATAGCATGCATATATGGTGTGTGTGTGTGCTAAAAAAATCTTAGGGACTATTTTTAGGTTTGGAAGAAATAATTTTTAAATAAAGCTTTATTTTGCTTTTTTTGTTTATTATTTTATTTTTATTGTATTTTTTCCATTGCCATTTATCCCCCTCATACCCACTCCCACCTCCACCCACCTTCCTCCATCATTACCACACTATTGTCCATGTCCACGACTTCTTTTTTTCTCTTGCCAGAACTCTTTAATCCGAACTACTGTCCCCCTACCCAGAGCTGTCAGCCTGATCTCCATCCATGAGTCTGTCTCTATTTTGCTTGTTAGTTTTGTTTGTTTATTACATTCTACATATGAGTGAAATGATGTGGTATTTGTCTTTCTCTGACTGGTTTATTTCACATAGCAAAGAACTTTATTTTAAAATAATTTTAGACTTATTGCAGTGTTTCTATATACCCCACAACCTAGTTTCTCCTATTGTTAAGACCTTAAAAAATGATGATACATTTGTCTAAACTAAGAAATCAACACTGGCATATTACTAATAACTAAATTAGATATTTCATTAGTTTTCCACTAATGAAATATTTTTTGTCCCATGATCTAATACATTACCCTTAATTTCAGTCTCCTCCTGACTATGACAGTTTCTGAGATTTTTCTAATTTGCCATAACCTTGACAGTTTTGAGGAGCACTAGTAGATTGTTCCTCAGTTTGAACTTGTGTGATGATTTCTCATAATTAGACTGGTATGGGTTTTGTAAAAAATATCAAAGAGGTGAAATATTCCAATGACATTACATAAATGTGTGCATACTTTCAAAATGACTTATCATTGGAGATTTTAACCTTGGTCTTGGACCAAATAAGCATTTGCCAGTTTTCTCCACTGCAAAGTTACCCTAATTCCCATTCTTTCCCTTTTCATTGGAATCATGTCACTAAGTCCAGCCCACACTCAAGGGTAGTCCGTGAATTTAGATACACTTCCTGGGAAGTATCTGCACAAATTATTTGAAAATGTTCTGTAAAGAAGATTTGTGAGAGGAGAGAAGATGGTAGCACAGTAAGAGGATGCACATCCCTCTTCCCCAATCACACAGGTGAAAAACCGGGCCAATTTTCAATGGAGCATAGCAAACAGACACCAGAACACACAGCATATTTGAAAACAGGTGAAAAATTGCAGTGGACATTGAAAAACCAGATGGTAAGGAGAGTACTCCAGCAGCATGGAGACCAGGGCGGGGGCTAAGATCCTGGGCCAGTGCTGGTTGTAATGTTACAGAGCAAACAGAAGGGTCTCGAGACTGGCAAAACACTTCCAAAGTCTCATTTTCTCGAACCTGAGGGGTCAGTCTTCCACGGGCAATTAAGATCCCGGACGAGCCCCCAAAAACTGTTACCAAGCAACAGAAAAGGTCCGTTATTGTCCGCCGCCTTATGGAAAGATGCCTCTCAAAGCCAGAGATTTGTGAAAAGGAAAGGAAATGTTTATTTAATGCTATACAGAGTTAAAGTAGCAACTTAACTTCATTAAAATATCAAAGTCCTTTAGGATACCCACAGACATCCACAGTGCTTCCTATCTCCCTCTGCCCTAATTCAGGGTACCGTACTTGCAAGGAAGAGAAGCACACGTCCGGGATCCAGGCTCTTGACACCGTCAGCTGTGTCATCTTCCAGGCAGGATCTCTGGTTAATCTGAAGCCATGTGGCACCTTCTCAAGGCCTACTGGCAAGAGTTCTTTCACCCTTCTTCCAGGCAGTCTCTCTTGCTCCCAGGCCACGCAGCCGAAGGGAGCACCC
>PVKU01014722.1:0-21597 GCA_004027475.1 Anoura caudifer | reverse complement strand
ACTCAAAGTGAAGGGCTGGAAACAAATTTTCCAGGCAAATGGACAGGAAAAAAAAAAAAGCCAGGGTAGCAATACTCATATCAGACAAAATAGACTTCAAAAGAAGGGCCATAAAGAGGGACCCAGAAGGTCACTTCATAATACTCAAGGGAAGAATCCACCAAGAAGACATAAACATCGTACATATATATACACCCAACGTAGGAGCACCTAAATACATCAAGAAAATCTTAGAGGACTTCAAGAAAGATATTGACAGCAACACAATTATAGTAGGGGATTTTAACACCCCACTGTCAAAAATGGACAGATCTTCTAAACAAAATATCAACAAAGATATTGTGGCATTGAGCAACACTCTAGATGAAATAGACTTCACTGATATATAGAGCCCTTCATCCCAAAGAAACTAAATACACATTCTTTTCAAATGCACATGGACCATTTTCAAAGATAGACCACTTGATAGGACACAAAACAAGGCTCAATAAATTCAAGAAAATTGAAATCATACCAAGCATTTTCTTCGACCACAAGGGCCTGAAACTAGAAACCAACCCCAAGGGGAAAAACCCAAAACCCTCAAAATCATGGAGATTGAATAGCATGCTATTAAACAATGAATGGGTCAAGAAAGAAATTAGGGAAGAAATCAAATAGTTTCTGGAAACAAATGAAAATGAACTCACAACAACCCAAAACTTATGGGACACAGCAAAGGCAGTCCTCAGAGGGAAGTTCATAGCGATACAGGCCTACCTAAAAAAGATAGAAACATTTCAAACAAACAACCTAACCCTATGCCTACAAGAACTTGAGGAACAACAACAAAGACAGCCCAGAGCAAGTAGAAGGAAGGAAATAACCAAGATCAGAGCAGAATTAAATGACATAGAGACTAAAACACAATTCTAAGGATCAATGAATCTAGGAGCTGGTTCTTTGAAAAGATAAACAAAATCGACAAGCCTTTAAGCAGGCTCATCAAGAAAAAAAGAGAGAAGACCCAAATAAACACAATAGGAAATGAAATAGGAGAGATTACAACTGACACCACAGAAATACAAAGGATTGTAAGAAATTACTATGAAGAACTGTATGCTGAGAAATTTGAAAAGCTGGGTGAAATGGACAAGTTTCTAAAAATATATAATCTTCCAAAACTCAATGAAGAAGAAGCAGAAAGCCTGAACAGATCAATAACAGCAGATGAAATTGAAGCAGTAATCAAAAAACTCCCAACACACAAAAGCCCTGGACCTGATGGTTTCACAGGAGAATTCTACAAAGCATTTAAGGAAGAGCTAACCCCTATCCTTCACAGATTATTCCAAAAAATCCAAAACGATGGAAGACTCTCAAATTCTTTTTATGAAGCCAGCATCATCCTAATCCCAAAACCAGATAAAGACACAACAAAGGAAGAAGAAAACTTCAGACCAATATCAGTGATGAATGTAGCCACTAAAATCCTCAACAAAATATTGGCAAACCTCATCCAACAATACATTAAAAAGATCATACACCATGACCAAGTGGGATTCATCCCAAGGATGCGAAGATGGTTCATTTTCACAAGTCAGTAAATGTAATACATCACATAAACAAAAGCAAAGACAAAAATCACATCATCATATCAATAGATGCAGAAAAAGCATTTGATAAAGTACAACACCCATTTATGATAAAAACACTCAGCAAAGTGGGAATAGAGGGAACATTCCTCAACATAATAAAGGCAATATATGAGAGGCCTACAGCCAACATCATACTCAATGGGCAAAAACTATAAGCTTTTCCACTAAGATCAGGAACAAGACAAGGTTGTTCAGTTTCACCACTTGTATTCAATATAGTATTAGAAGTCTTAGCCACAGCAATTAGACAAGAAAAGGAAATAAAAGGCATTCAAATCGGAAAGGAGGAAACAAAACTATCATTGTTTGCAGATGACATGATAGTGTACATAGAAAATCCTATAGACTTGGCCAAAAAGCTGCTTGACCTAATAAATGAATTTGGCCAAACAGCCAGATACAAAGTCAATATCCAGAAATCAAAGGCATTTTTGTATACCAACAATGAAACAGCAGAAGCAGAAATCAAGAAAAAAATCCCATTCATTATAGCAAAAAGAAAAATAAAATATCTAGGAATAAACCTAACCAAGGAGGTAAAAGACCTACATGCAGAAAACTACACAACACTGAAGAAAGAAATCAAGGAAGACACAAACAAATGGAAACATATACTGTGTTCATGGATTGGAAGAATCAACATCATCAAAATGTCCATACTACCCAAAGCAATTTACAAATTCAATGCAATACCTATTAAAGTACCAATGGCATATTTCACAGACACAGAACAAACACCTCAAAAATTTGTATGGAACCATAAACAACTCTGAATAGCTGTGGCAATTTTGAGAAAGAAGAGCAAAGTAGGAGGGATCACAATACCTGATACCAAACTGTATTACAAGGCCACTGTAATCAAAACAGCCTGGTACCGGCATAAAAACAGGCACATGGACCAGTGGAACAGAACGGAGAGCCCAGAAATAAACCCAAGTCTCTACTGTCAATTAATATTTGACAAAGGGGGCAGCAACACAAAATAGAGTAAAAATAGCCTCTTCAACAAGTGGTGTTGGGAGAACTGGACAGCTATGTGCAAAAAAAATGAAACCCAAGCACCAACTTACACCATACACAAAAATAAATTCAAGGTGGATGAAAGATTTAAATATAAGCCATGACACCATTGAAGTTCTAGAGGAGAACATAGGCAGGAAAATCTCAGATATTTCATGCAGCAACATTTTTACTGATATGTCCCCTAAAGCAAGGGACATAAAGGAAAGAATAAACAAATGGGATCTCATCAAAATAAAAAGCTTCTGCACGGCTAAAGAAAACAGTGTTAAAATAAAAAGAGAACCAACTGTATGGGAAAACATATTTGCCAATGACATCTTAGACAAGGGTGTAATATCCAAAATATATAAAGAACTTACATCACTCCACTCTAAGAAGACAAACAACCCAATTAAAAATGGACAAGGACTTGAACAGACACTTCTCCAAGGAGGACATACAGAGGATCCAGAGACACATGAAAAGATGCTCAATATCGCTTGCTATCAGAGAGATGCAAATTAAAACCACAATGAGATTCCACTCCACACCAGTAAGAATGGCCATCATAAACAAAGCAACAAACAAGTGTTGGAGAGGTTGTGGAGAAAAGGAGATCCTAGTGAGTGCACTGTTGGTGGGATTGCAGACTAGTACAACCACTATGGAAAGCAGTATGGAATTTTCTAAGAAAACTAAAAATGAATCTACCTTTTGACCCAGCAATCCCACTGCTAGGATTATATCCTGAGAACCCTGAAACACCAGTCCAAAAGAACCTATGCACCCCTATGCTCATAGCAGCACAATTTACAATAGCCATGTGTTGGAAGCAACCCAGGTGCCCATTAGTAAATGAATGGATCAAAAAACTAGGGTACATTTACACAATGGAATTCTATGCAGCAGAAAGAAAGAAGGAGCTCCTACCCTTTGCAACAGCATGGATGGAACTGGAGAGCATCATGCTAAGTGAAATAAGCCAGGAAGTGAAAGACAAATACCATATGATCTCACCTTTAATAGGAACCTAACCAACAAAACAAACAAACAAACAAAATAGAACTAAAGACACTGAAATTGAGAACAGACTGACAGTCACCAGAGGGGAGAGAGGAGCAAAGATCAAGGGGAAAGGGGAAGGGTTTACAGGAACAAGTATAAAGGACACATGGATAAAAACTAGGGGGGTGGAAATGGGAGGGAGGTGGGGAGGACTGGGGCAATGGGCTGGGATGGGAGTAAAAGACAGAAAACTGTACAAGAACAACAATTAAAATAAATTTTAAAAATAATGTAAAAAAGAGAAAAATGAAAAAATTCTCACTGGAGGATATGTTTACTGATTCTAGAGAGAGGGGGAGAGAGAGAAAAGAAAAAGAAGAGACAAGAAGAGAAGAGGAGAGAAGGAAGGAAGGAAGGAAGGAAGGAAGGAAGGAAGGAAGGAAGGAAGGAAGGAAGGAAGAAAGAAAGAAAGAAAGAAAGAAAGAAAGAAAGAAAGAAAGAAAGAAAGAAAGAAAGAAAGAAAGAAAGAAAGATTCACCAGTTGCCTCTTGTCTGTGCCTGGATGGAGGACCACACCCACAACCAAGGTAGGTGCCCTGAGTCTCTGATCCACTGTACGGAGGGCGCTCAGTGAACTGAGCCACAGGGCCAGGGTTGAAGTTTTGTTTTGGTTTTTGTTTTTGGTTTGTTTTTTACACTTGACCCTCTGTGAAGTTTGTGGATTGAATGGATGAAGTGCTATTAAAATGCCTTAAAGCTGACATTTATAGATTTATCCATAGAATTTTTAGTTTATTAGTGAAAAATAGAAGTGGGGACTTGGTTTTCTTTTTCTGCTATTTGGTTTTATCTTTATCTTTTTCTTTTGCAGCAGTCTGATATTTTTAATATTTTATATGTTATTGATGTTAAATTATATCTTTTTTGGTGGTTGTTGTAGCCATTATGAAATGCATTTCTGAAGCATTATAGTCTAGTTAGAACTACTGTTGACCATTTCAAAGAATATGTAAGAATTCTACCTTAGTGTATTTCTGTATACTTCCTCAGATGTTTTGGGAAATTGATTTTGTGTATTTTTATTCTATGTTATTACCCCCAAGAAATATTATTTTTGCCGTCATGAGCTACTTAGCTCTTCCAGAAAAAAAGAAATGCTATAGAAACATACATTACCCATGTATTCCCAGGATGGCCAACTCTGTAAATTATCATTTTTACATAAACGTATTATGCATGTATACTACAATGAACTTTTCTTAACTTTCTTTGAGTGAAGCTTTTTCTAGGTGATTTGTTTCAGTGTTTATTTACATAAAATTATCTTTATTTCACCTGCTGTTTCTTTACAAAATTGTACAAACTACTTTTATTTTAGAAAGACAGTAAAATGTGACCAATAAAAAAATTGATTTAGCACCAATGAACTTCGTCTTAAAAATTAAACAGTTCAATGCCCACAAATGATTTTTATTTTTAAAATTCTTGATTTGAAATCATTTCAAATATACATAATGTCCCCCTTATGTAGTACTTGGGTACTACTACAGTACTTGGGTACTGTAGTACTTATGTAGTACTTGGGTACTACAACTGTGAACACTTTGCTGTATTTAGTTGATCACCACTTTTTCTGAATTGTTCTCATTAGTACGTTTTCATCCACGTGAGAGCACCGTGTGCGCATCTGCAACCCCGTCGTGTAGTTTCCCACGGGGAAAAGTCCCCTGCTCGATGCTCACACGTGTCTGAGAGATTCACGCACATCCGAAGGTGGGAAAACAGAAGAGCTCAGATGGTGCTAAACACACACCCAGAGCTCACAGTCCCGAGCTCATGGGTCTCAGGCCGAGGAGGGGAGGACTCGGGCTGCCAAAGGCCACTCCCTTCAACTGGGAGGAGCAGAGGTTGAGCATTCCTGCTGGAGGGTCAGTGTGAGCTGTGGCTGAACAGAGAGAGCTGGGCAGGGATGAACCTCAGGGTGTAGCCGCGGTTGTCTGGCCTTCGACCTCCCAGACGGAGAAACAAAGCCAGGGAGCCTGGCCGCCTCCCCTCACTGTCCCAGACTTGCCATCCCTCGTTCCTCCTGTGCTTGCTCCCTCTCCCCCTCCCAGAGCGCGCAGCAGGTAGCCAAAGAAGCTGTAGCAATGATTTTGGGGTTGCAGAGCGCATTATGTGCAAACCTGAGAAGCGTAGTACAGAAACTTTTGTTTTTCCGTGAGCGACAGGCGTTCTCTGCTAAGGTCAAATGCAGAGACACGCAGAGGAGACTGCAGAGGTCCGCCAGTCACCTCTTCTGGGAGAACAAAGCCGTAAAGGCAGTGGCCAGCTCCTCCCGCAACGCCCCCCAAACACACACATAGCAGCGTCTGTCTGCAGGGGGCAGCACTGTGATTTCACGCGTTTGAAACCCCATCACTCACTAAATTCCCTCATGGGCTTAGTTCCCTGAGACCGAGGTGACCGGAACACAGAGGAGACACCCACCTTTGCAGGGATCACGGGCTATTTCCCACCATCCTGCAGACGGTCATAGCAGTGCAAGAGAACTAAAAAAAGTGTGTTTCGGCGCCCCCTACAGGAAAGCAACAGAAAGTCTTCTGATTAGTCTTCAGAGATGCGCATCTCTTATATAGGTGCCTAGACAAAGAAGTGTCTGCCCTTTGGCGATCCGCATACGCTCTTTTCTTGTTTCAAATCCCCCTGCAGGAGGTGCTGTCCACTCAGGAATTTATGCTGGGACACTGTCACCTCCCGTGTGGATACTGTGTGTGTCACTCAGGTTTCTGTCTCTCATTGAATGGGGATGCCCCTGTGATCTCTCTTAACAAAAAGTTTGTTATGACATACAGACTGTATGTCAACTGTGATTAAAAATTAAAACGTTAAACTCATGGACCCGGACAACAGTGTGGTAATTACGGGGGGGCGCGGGGCAAGGTGGTTGGTTGGAGGTGAGAGATTGTATAAGAGGGATATATGCTGATGGGAAAAATAAATAAATAAATAAAAAGAAGAAAAAGAAAAAAGTTACTTTAAGTTAAAAAAGTGATGACTTGGACTTCATGCCCAACGTTTTGCAAGTAACTTTCAGGAGAAATTTGAGTATTTTCTGACAAGTGCACAAGCCATCTTGGTCTCAGACAGATTTGGATGCATGCAATTCAGTGGTGAGATAGGGTTCAGGTTGGGGAAAATGACTTAAATGCAGGTTTAAATGTTTTCTTTTTCTGGGGAAGGAAAAGTAGTTCATACATCGTCATATGAGGGTGGAGGGTACATGATGTGTTCCTTACCGTGGGGGAAAGTCAAACAGAAGATTGAGAAAGTGGCTCTCAGTTCAACATCATGAAAATCTTCGAATGCTCGCTTTCTGCAATGATAACCCTGAGTGATTTCTGGAGCAAATAACAGAACCAAAAGTTTCTAATTTAAACATATAAACAAATTTCTATGTGAGTATTGGGGGCTCATTTTATTTCAGGAAAAGCCACAGAACAGACCTGGGCTGTGAGCAGCCAGAGCTGTGGGACCAGAACCCACAGGGGGACCAGCCCCAAGTCACACAGGATGACCAGTATAGTTCCCTTAGGTCTCTGAGTGTGTGAGGCTGTCACACAAGTCTCCCCTGAGCTTGCCAGGTTACTATGTGGCCCCTTTCCTTCCACACGCCCCCCCCTTTTGGTCATAAATCAATCAAAGCGTGCATTGCTGACCAGCCCTTTGGGTGGGTAGGAGGCCCCACAGTGCTAGGAAGGCTCACTCTTGGGTCATCTTGGAGTCAGTGTCTGTCTTGCTGAACAGGGCAGACCTCCAGGAACGGGGCCAGACTGTAACCCCAGATGGCATTGAAGGTCGAGGTGTTATTAGGAGAAGGTGGGTGAACGGAGGCAGTCAGAGCCTTCACTCCCTTGTTTGTGAATGTTCTGGATCTTTTCCAGTTTTTCAGCTGCTGTGACCTGAGTCTTTCTGCTGCTTGTCGTAAGCTGTGTTTTTCTGCCTCTAGTGTAACATTTACACGTTGGGGACAGGAGTAACTGTACTAAACCTGCAACACTGATTAGGAACAGAAAACATCTAATACTAGACAAGGAAGTGTCTGAGGGGAACAGGCATCCCAGCCACCAAAACCCTTTACATGTGTCATCAGAGGTTTTATTAACCTAATAATATGTCTTCCTCCCTCATCCACTGTCCTTCTACCTTGTACGTTAGTTTGGCCAAATTACAATGTTCTACTATTTCATTATCCAGAAGCTCTAATTTTTCTTCTAGCCACTTAGTTTCCATAGAAATGACCTCATGGAAGGATTAAGTTCAATTTCGCAGTATACTGGATTTATTTTCAAATATTGTATTGATTATGCTATGACAGTTGTCCCAATTTTCCCCCTTTCCTCCCCGCTCCACCCTGCACCCCCCAATCCTCCATCATCCCCCCTTAGTTCATGTCCATGGGTTGTACATACAAGTTATTTGAATTCTCTGTTTCCTATATCATTTTGACCTCTCCTAGTCTATTTTATGCCTACCAATTATGCTTCTTCTTCCCTGTATCTTCCCCCCATTCTTCCCCTCATCTTCCCCCCATTCTTCCCCTCCCCACAGAAAAACCCTTCATGTGGTATGCATTTCTCTGATTCTGTTCCTGTTCCAGTTGTTTGCTTAGTTTCTGTTTTCGTCATATTTCTTTCTTTCTTTTTTTTTAGGTTCATTTGTTGATAGTTGTGAGTTTGTTGTCATTTTACTGTTCATAGTTTTTTATCTTTTTCAATTTCTTAGATAAGTCCCTTTAACGTTTCTTATAATAAGGTCTTGGTGATGATGAACTCCTTTAACTTTACCTTATCTGGGAAACACTTTATCTGCCCTTCCATTCTAAGTGAAAGCTTTGCTGCATAGAGTGATCTTGAGTGTAGGTCCTTGCTTTCATGACTTCAAATACGTCTTTCCTCACTCTTGCTTGGACACAGGCAGAGGCCTAAACACGTGATCCTCACCCACACAGCCGTGGCCAATGTCCTGATTCTTCTCTGCTCTGGGATTCCCCACATGATGGCAGCTTTGGTTTAGAGGATCTTCTCCACCTCCCCAACCCCGACGAGTCCTGAGTGTGTGTCTGTTACGTACATAGAGCGCCACCTTGTGACCACCTGAGTCCTGAGCACCTATAAGTTCATACAACGTAGGGAGAGTGGAAATGTTAAACTGGATGTTCAGTTTCTTTCTTTGTTTCCTTCTTTCAAGATTTTATTTATTTATTTATTTTTAGAGAGAGGGGAAGGAAAGGAGAAAAAGAGGGAGAGAAAGAAACATTAATGTGTGGTTGACTCTTGCACGCCCCCCACGGGGAACCTGACTTGGCCCAAAACCCAGGCATGTGTCCCCACCCGGAACTCAACTGGCAACCCTTTGGTTTGCAGGTCCTTGCCCAATCTATTGAGCTACACCAGCCAGGGCCGGTTTCTTAATGAATATCTCTGCACTTGTGAAAGTCACTGCTCCACAGTAAGGCAAAACGATACCAACAGCAAAGGGAAGTGATTAGTTTCACCCTCGAAATCCAATGCAGGCATTGTCATCTTGTGGTCATGTCCTGATGTCAGGTTCTTTGTCCTCACGGTCTGAATCAGTGTCTCCACGGTGCTTCACCTGCACAGACACTACCAGAGGCTGCAGCACATTCACACCCCAGCAGCCGCCACCAATGCCCTTCAGAGAACAGAGCCACCCACACCGTCCTGATGCGGGTGGTCACCTGTGTCACTTTCTATGAGCTCAATTCCATTTTTACTTCTTACATCACTCCCTTTGTAGATTCTGGTCTGTGGTTGTTGCAGACGGCTCAGGTTCTGGTTTCCTGTTTACCCAGCGTCAGCCCTTCCCTGCTGGTCCTCAGGAACTAGAACTCCTGAGTCTGCTCTTGAGGTGTGAAAACCACAGTTGAGATGGTCAATATATAGAAGATAGTTTCAGTAGTAACCATAACTACTCTGTTCAGGAATTATGTCTTCACTACCATCTATTACATAAAATCTGTGATGACCTTAGAAGTTCAATTTGAAATTGGAGCTTCACTGGAAGATTTTGAAGTCAATCCAGAATATAATGAGCTTGATAAAGATCCATAAAATTGTAGAGGAAATATGTTTTCACATTGATCAGTGCAGCTGTTGAAAGGAATCACCCTTTTTCAGGAATATTGAACATTTTCCACAAATTTACTTCAATGTGAATGTGGATGACACTTGACTTACATGGGCACATAATTCAGTATTGGTCTAGATTAATATTACTCTTTTGTGGGTGAAGATCTTATTTCATAGATGAAGAGAAAAACTTTGGGAAATGAAAAATTATTTTAACAATTGTTTTGTATCTTTTTCCCCTGATATGTCTGCGATGTGCTGTTATGTTACAGAGAAAATCAAGCAGTTCCTTTGAATTGCTTCCTCTTACATGTGCTGATTTATTTTTACATAGTTGACCCTCTGTGAATTTTGTTCATTATATGGATAAAGTCCTATTAAAGAGGGATAAAGTGGCCATGTATACATTTGCCACTTAAGTTTTATTTTACCAGTGAAATTTTGATGGGGTTCTATTCACACTTGGGTTTTCTTGGTTGATTTTTTTTTTTTTAAACACTACTTTGGTTTTGCTCACTTCTCTATTTATTAGAATAACCACATTTGGAGAGGCACAAAGCACTTAAGTTTCACATGATTACAAAGGCATCACAAATCCCAAACAATTTTAGCCACTGATATTTCATTCATTGTGTTTAAAGAAAAACCCTTTGAAACACCTGAGGTAGCCTGATGCACAGAGACCTTGAATATACGGGAACTTACATTTTTAAATGCTTGTATATGCTGCTTTAATAATGTCTCCTTTCCTTGGAATCCAGTGTGAAAGGGATTGAAATACCTGTGCGAATGCTTTGGAGATAGTGACACTAATCTGTACATCACAAGAAGGTGTGGTGTGCACAGCAGTTCTGCCAGGAGTCAGTCACTGGTCCTTCTGGGCTTCCTTGGCTTGTGCTGTCCATTCTGGTGCTGTCTCAATAATTTTCTCCAAAAGGTTATTTACCTGGAAATGAAGTGATTGGATGTTTGTCCCATGTTAGCAGGGCTTCTTTCGTTGCAAAATGATCTGTACCACCAATATGATCAATAAATCCACTCATACATCCTTCTGTTATCCTTTGCAATGCTAACTTTTCTGCCCTAAGCTACAGGGATTTCTAAAGATCCCAAGCTGTTCAGAGGTAACATTATTTTATAATTTTCTTTCAGACCTCACACTGATTCAGTAACAGCTCTGTCCAAGATGCTAGAATCATCAGCAGTGGTCGCTTTTGGTGAGGCATCAGCATGGCAGCAAATGCTTGAAGCTGATTTCCTCTGATGACCCCACCCAGGTACATTTTCTCTAGGACCCCATAAGCAGCAGGTTGCTGGCCCCTTTCACCCTGAAAAAGAGTAGCTTACACTTGAGACGCTGTTGTCTTGCTGATGTTAAGATGTTTCAGCACCAAGCAGGTTCTACAGCCTCTAGTCTTCTGCTTTTGTGCCCAGTTGCCTTGTAAGAGAGCTCACTGTACCTTCGTGCAGCTTCAGTGAGTTTCCTTCTAAAATCAAGAACACGTGCACAGCATACCTACCATGTGCCTGTAACTGTTTGTTCATTGATTCGTCTGAAGCAATGAGGCTGGATTTATGGAAGCCTCTGCCTGGACTGGATCATCGTCCTGCAGACCTAGCTGAGCCGGCTGCAGGGACACCTCCAGGTCTCAATCCACATGATTTTTGTCCCATTTGCAAAGGAATAATCACCAGCACTCAGGCTGCCTTTCTCCAGTCTTCCTCCTTCTCATATGGGGATGCCAGATGCTGTCTCATGGAAAACAACTAAAAACACTTGGTTGACTTGTATAAAAGGGAAGGTAGATGGGGAGGGAAATCGAGAGCTCAGCTCAGGGCTAGCAGTGCGGGGCTCCATGTCTGGACTTTGGGCAATGAACTTGAACACCGTCCCCCACTCCTCACTCAGGGCACTGCCCTCTGTGGAGAGCAAGCTGGGTCTTTCCCTTCTTTGGGGGTGTGGTCATTAGTATCTCATCAACTCTTTGTTGCTTTTAAGAAATTGCTTTTTGTATTATACATGACATTTTTAGCTATTTTCTGTGGGAAAATTTGTCCATGGAGTCCAGCCAAGTCTTTCAGGAATTGAATTTCTAAGGCAAATGGTTGGTCCTAGAAGACAGGTTCAGAATCTGGATCTTAAATTGTGATCTGAGGATAATCTGTCAGAAGTTTTATAAGTGAAGAGATTTTATGTAATTTGTGCTTTGAAAACATTATACAGGAGAACTCAAAAGACTCTCAAGAATACACAAAATAAATGAGACACGTTGTCCCCCTGCCCCCTCACTCACCAAAGTCTTCTACCAGGAAACCACCAAAGTGAGTCACTTCTGATTCCTCTTCCAAGGAAAGCATATCTGTGTGTTAGTGTTGGTGTTATGGCTGTAAAAAGAGCTCAGGCCACAGACTGGGAAAAAATGTTTGCAAATCACTTGTTTTACACTATATATAAGAATCATCAAACTCAACAATAAGAAAACAATAACTCAATAAAAAGTGATCAATATTCTAGACAAACACTTCACCAAAGAATTTATGTCAGCCCCAGGTAGGTGGGTGGCTTGGTCATTTGGAGTGTTGTACCATGCAGCAAAAGGCTGTGGGTTTGATTCCTGGTCAGGGCACATACTTGGGTTTAGTGTATGATCCCCAGTCTGGGTGCCCAGGGAAAACAACCTATTGATTTTTCTCTCTCACATCAATGCTCCTCCCTCTTCCTTCCTCTCTCTGAAAACAATTTAAAAAAAAAAAAAAATCCTTGGGTCAGGATTAAAAAAAAGAAAAGAGAAAAGAAAAAAAGGAAACGAAAGGTTTATTTAAGGAAGCAGCACAAACCCAGCGTCACAAGTAAATTGTTGCTCTAAGGCCTGGCTCCCCAGTGGCTTCTAGTGGATGGGTTGCATAGGGGACTGAGGGACTTAGGGCCAAGGTCTCCATTGATCAGTCAGCACTAGGGTAGAGGGTGGTTGGTCATTGCATCTAGTCCTATGTCAGCCACAGTGTCATTCTGTCTAGCTTCACAGGTTCATTCCTTTGCTCTCCCCAGAGTCTAAATCTTCATGAGTATTTATTGGAACACATCAGATTTTCAACCTCTGTCATCTCTGCAGACACCTGTCCACAGCCCTCAGTCCTGCCACAGGTGGACTGGGTCCTTGCACACCTGATGCCAAGTGGACACCCTGGATGTGTGTCACCTCATCTCAGTCAGCCCTGGCCTCTCTTGTTCTGGCCTTCCTGTCACCTGGTACCCGCATGTTCTTTTTTGGTTTACTTCCTCATTTTCCCCACTTTTCCTGGTAGTATTTTCCAAAAAAGAACACGGAAAATTAACTATTAAAATTCTAAACACATGAAGAAACTGTAGGCTATCTCAGCCCTTATTCACATCCTGACTTGATGAACTCTGTGTTCTAAATTTTTTTCTGCAGAAATTAGAAGGCATTGCAACAACGCCTTCTAGTGTCCAGGCCCATATTTGCTGCCATTGAAATTTTCACAGTCTCTCCCACCCTCTTTCTGAAATTCCATCATGATGTGTCACGGTGTGGGTCTGTTTTTATCTGCTGTAGCGAGACTTTGATTAGGCCATTTAAAAATGCAAATTTTTATCTGTTAACCTTGAGAAATATTGTTGAAAATATTTAAATCATTTCCTACTCATCATTATTTCTAGACAGACATTATAAACTTGTTGGGATCCCTTGACTGACAGACTAATAAGTCTTTTCTCCAGCTTGCCCACACTTTTCCATTTGCATGACTTAGTAGGAGTATACTTTGAATCTTCCAGTTCACCTATCAAAATATTCATTTTTATGTTGATATTTTTAATTTCCAACAAATCTTTCCTGTTCTATGATTGTGCATAATTGTTCTGTTTCAGATGCCATTATCTTTTACATCTTTTAGATAATGTTGAGACCAGAGGAAGGGGACCCATAGATCTCCTGCTTATCCACTTCTATGATGTCAGGAACCTTTTCCTCACAGCACTGGATCATGATTACATTTCTCTGTGTGGTTTCTGCTAATGGCCCATCTCCCCCACAGCAGTGCCAGAGTCACAGAGCCAGGGTCCTACTCTGACTCTCCATTCTGTCTCCAGACTCTAATCCTGACACAGTGGAAGCTTTGAAACCCATGCTGGGTGATGAACTTGACTAGGGTCTGGATAGCTAAGGTAAAATGCCCCTGATGTCCTCCTGAGCTGAGCCCTATCACAGAACATTCTGGAACATTGCAAACCTTCACTTGCATGATATGCAGCATCGCAGTGAGGCAGGATAGTAAGGAGCTAGGAAAATTCGTAGGCAAGAGGAATGGGGAAACTGCGGCAAGAAAATTAAGCAAGGCCAAACAGTCTGAACAACTTACAGCCGGCTGGTGAATTGCAAGGCCTTATCTTCCCCTAACCAAGGACACTGAGAAGAAATGATTTGTAATTCTCCTCCCTAACCAGAGAATACATAGCTTAAATCTCCCTGTCTGGATTGAAAATAAACAACAGACACCCAGTTAATGCCATTTGTGCCAGATGAACCCAAGGACAGAAGAAGTCAGGGGAACAAATAACAAAACAAAACAAAACAAAACAAAACAAAACAAAACAAAAACCATTACAGCCAGACAGAACTAAGATAAAAGTAAAGCAGCGGAGCTGACCATAGGATAATCCCCAACCCCTCTATGTGCTCATTTTGATGCATCAGCATATTGAAAACACCCCTGGAAAGCTGGTGAATATTCTGCTGACACCCTCCCCTAAAGATCTCACCCACAGAAGAGAGATAAAATCACTCCATACAGAGACCTAGCGCAGCTCTCTCTAGAGCGCACCCACACCCCCATGTCAGACATGATCTTCCTTCTGTCCTTCTGAGCTCTAAGGTGCCCCTGAGATTTTCAGCCAGGGGAGTGGGTAGCCATTGCTGGGCTTACCCCCATCCTGTGTCCAAAGCCCCCTCTTCTCAGACTTCCCAGTGAGATGAGAGCTGCCCCACTTAGACTTTCTCCAGTTACTTGTTCTCCCCTAAGTCCTTCCTTAGCGTCACTGTCCCCAGCTCTAATAAACATGCTTTCAAAATCCCCTGACTCAGGTTCTGGAATATTTTCCAGAGAAAGCCAAGCACCCTCTCACCACACAGCACACAGCACATACCACAGGCTGTCCTGAAGCAGAACCGCTGAGACTCAGGCCTGTCTGGTGAAAACAGCTGCTAAGGGACCCAGTGAAAGTGAATCATCAAGGCTCCCAGAGAAAACACCTTGCATTCAACCACAGCACCATCACCCCCAATCCTCTCTGAATCTCCTTTCCCCTGTTCCCTACAAGGATCTCATATCAACTGCCTTATGGGTTTGCTCTGAAGATTACACTTGACCCTCTGGTAGATCCCATGGTGTTACTGCCTGAGATACTTAAGCATTTCTCTGTCCACAGTTACCATCATTCTATTGATTGGAGCATTTAGAGACATTCCATCCTTTTGTTTTTGCCAAAAGCACAATAAATGAAACATTCTTGAATATATATACATGATTACAGGTGTGATTCTCTTCTTAGGATACATTCATGAAGAATTCCTGTGTCAAAATATCAGCACATTTAAATTGATGAGACTTCCGGCCAAGATGGAGGTGTAGGTGGACATACTGTGCCTCTTCTCACAACCAAAATTAGGGACAACAAAGATTTAGAAACAAGAAAACAACCAGAACTCATAGAAAATTGAACTGTATGGAAGTCCAACAACCATTCATCCAGACTGGTAAGAGGGGCAGAGTCATGGCAGGAAAAAGTGGAGGTGCAGACAGGGCACGCAGGCAGCAGCAGCTGGCAGATCCCAGGTGCACAGGTGGTGGCTAGAAGACCCGGGCATGGGGTGGCAACTGTGCAGACCCAGTGAGGCTGCGCAAGGCGGCTGTCTGACCAGGTGGTCCCACATTTGCGCACAGATAATCCAGGCAAAGGGGAAGCAACGTAAGGGACTGGAATCTGAGAGAGAGCAGAGCAAGCACCATTGTTCCCTCTCAGACCCCGTCCCCACATACAGCGTCACTACCCAGTGACTGGGCTGCCCCACCCTGGGGAACACCTAAGGCTCCACCCTTCACTACTAACAACCGTGACCAGACCCCCCCCCAAAAAAAAACCCCTCAAAACCAAAAATGGCTCAAACTGGAGAACAAATCAAAGCCCCAGAGCCAATTTATCTAAGTGATGAAGAGATAGCCAACCTATCAGATGCACAATTCAAAGCCCTGGTGATCTGGATGCTCACAGAATTGGTTGATTTTGGTCGCAAATTAGGTGAACAAATGAAGGATACAATAAGTGAAATGAAGGAAAATGCACAGGGAACCAATAGTGATGGGAGGAAAACTGGGACTCAAATCAATCAGAAGGAAGAAACAACCAACAGAAAAGAAGGAAGAAACAAGAATTCAAAAAAATGAGGAGAGGCTTAGGAACTTCCAGGACATCTTTAAATGACCCAACATCTGAATTATAGGGGTACCAGAGGGGAAGAGGAAGAGCAACAAGTGGAAAACTTATTTGAACGAATAATAAAGGAGAATGTCCCCAATCTGGCAAAGGAAATAGACTTCCAGGAAGTTCAGGAAGCTCAGAGAGTCCCAAAGAAGTTGGGCCCAAGGAGGAACACACCAAGGCACATCATAATTACATTAGCTAAGATTAAAATGAAGGACAGAATTCTAGAAGCAGCAAGGGATAAGGGCACAGTCACCTACAAAGGAGTTCCCATCAGACCGTCAGCTGATTTCTCAAAAGAGACCTTACAGGCAAGAAGGGACTGGAAAGAGGTATTCCAAGTCATGAAAGTCAAGGACCTACATCCAAGATTGCTCTATCCAGCAAAGCTGTCATTTGGAATGGAAGGGAAGATAAAGTGCTTCTCAGATAAGGTCAAGTTAGAGGAGTTCATCATCACCAAGCCCTTATTACATGAAATGTTAAAGGGACTTATCTAAGAAAAAGAAGATAAAAAATATGAACAGCAAAGAGACAGCAAACTCACAGGCATTAACACCCACACCTAAAACAAAAGCAAACTAAGCAAACAGCTAGACCAGGAGCAGAAACACAGAAATGGAGATCACATGGAGGGTTAGCAACAGGGGAGTAGGAGGAGGAGAGAGGGGGACAAGGTACAGAGAACAAGTAGCATAGATGGTGGGTAGAAAATAGACAGGGGGAGGGCAAGAATAGTGTGGGAAATGTAGAAGCTAAAGAACTTATGACACATGGACATGAACTAAAGGGGGGGAATGTGGGTGGGAGGGGGTGTGCAGGGTGGAAGGGAATGAAGGGGGGGAAATAGGACAACAGTAATAGCATAATCAATAAAATATATTTTAAAAAAGAAAAATAAATAAATTGCTGAGACCTTTTACAAAAGCATCCTTCAGGAGTTTTGTCCCAATTTTCAATCCTTCCTTCAACCTTTACAACAGAATATGTTCCCTGCCCTCCGGCTGAAACGCCCATCATGTTCTTCCATCGTTGCCGAACTGATAGATTTTAGTTTTCATTCCTATTTTTCTTAATCCACATTTGCATTTTTGTTTACATGTATTTATTGCAAATATAGTTGTTTGAAATTTGCATTTCTTCTTTTCCAAATTGTTTCTTGCTATTCCTTATGTTTCGACTGAGTTGTAAATATTTTTAAATATTGACTTTAAGAAGGAAGGAAAAGCAGCCAGAACATTGGGAAGAGTCTGGAGCTTAGAGGGAGGCCCAGTGTTGCCAGGAGCCGGCCTGGTGCTCACTGCTAGGCCCGGTTATTCCCCGGTTGGACGGTACGTGGTCTCACAGATCATCAGCATCAGACAACGACATCCCGAGACCACGGGGAAGTGAGACACGAAACACCTCCACACTGCGTGTTGTCTCAGCACAGACAGAAAGGAGGCACGGTGCAGCTCACACACTACCAAGCAGCTCTTGGGCTGGCGAACAGAAGGGAAGGCAAAGTCTTTCCTATCACCCCTCACCCTCGCTCCAGTCTGCCGTCTCCTGAGGTATTTCCTGAGATGCCCAGTCACAGACTTGCCCCCACGTCCTCACGAAGCCAATCTTGAGGGCCCCCTGCACCCACAGATCCTCTGGAGATCGCCATCCAGAGCCCACGTCCTGGGCAGGTCCTGTCTCACTCCGTCCCTCGAATCTGCCCACGTTGCCAGGTGTGCACTCTCCCTCGCAGCAGAGATGCACACAGCCAGCTGTCTGCCCCAGGCGCTCCTCCGAGTCTTTGGCGGAAGAACACTGACACTACGTTACCTTCCTCTGTCAACATTTTTATGTGTCTTCGCCTTTGGTTATGGGCATGAATTTATGTCTCTGGAGCGTGTGGTTGACATAGAAAAATATGTTTTACTTCATGGTTTTTCATCTTTGGGTCTTGCTTAGAGAATTCCTCATTCCACAATTGTAAAAACTTCAGGTAAATCTTCATCTAGAGGTAAGTGGTCCAAGGGTGAGGGAAACAGAATTGCTTGAATTCTGGAGAAAATATTGGGAGAGGCTGTATATAAGGAATTCTAAGGTGAAAATCCAACATTTACATCTGCATTACAATTGTTAAGTATATATGGGGCCTACACATATTTGGTATATGTTGTGGTCAATAAATATTTTCTCATGAATTAATAAACATGTGTGTGCCTGCTGATGTCCCCAGGTTCACAAAAACGACACCAAGGGTCCCAAAGTGAAGTGCACCAGGACGAGCTCCAGTGGTGAGCGTTTTTGATCATTTACAACTTTGAGGGATTGAATCACATTTTGGATAATGTCTAAGAGCCTTTCATAGGATAGATGAGATCAAATCTATTTTCATAGAATTAAGGACATCATTAGCCTTCTCACTGTGCCCACATTTGCACTGAGGTAAACTCAGCAAGAATGGAGACTGGGACACCCAACTGTAGTAGCTGACGTTCTTCACCACCACCCCCTCACAGACTAGAAAACAAAACCAGTGTAAATGTAGAATGACACAGTCAAAGGCCTAAAAATTATTATTGTTACTTACTAGTCATCCCTAAGTGGACATTTTAAAAATACTTTGGCTTTTTGTTAATATGTCTCTGTAGGCGAATGCAGTATTCTCATCACCCAATGACCATGTCAAAATTACAACTATGCTATGAACAACCATCACTCAGAACCCCTGAAATGTAGCTGAATGGAAGTCCTACAATTAGTGAATTAAAGAAGCCACATGGAGACTGGCAGGAGGGGTGGAGATGCACTTTGGACTGGTCCCACACTCACACGTGGCAGATAAAAATTGGGAGAGGTATCCCACCCTAACCCTAGGCACCCCCAAACCAGGGTTCCAGTGACAGGAAGACAGGCATCTACAACTTAGGTTGTAAAAACCAGTGGGGATTGATGCTAGTCAGAAAAAGTGCTTCTGGGATCCCAGGCATTCCTTTTAAAGGGCCAGCACATGGACTTACTCACACTCACTCTCTCTGAGCACCAGCCCTGGGACAGCAACTCAAAAGGAACAAGGGACATATGGAGAGGAACTGAATTGCCTGGTATGGGGGCAAGAAATGTGGGGGTGGGCAGATTTTCTCAGACAGAAGAGCTGGCAGAGGCCATTGTTCCTCTGACGATCCCTCCCTCACAGAGCTGCCAGGTGTGTACGATGTCTGAGTTTCATCTACCTGTCTAGCACTATTCAAACCACCCTGGTGATGCCCTGAGGCCCTGCCTCACCCAACTTGCAGGCCTTCTAAAGCCATTTCCAGTGACTTTTCCATATAAACAGCCTGCCTGACTGAAGCTGCGGACTTCCATAAAAAGTGTCCCCACACCCCAGACTAACCAGCCTTGGTTTGCAGCTTGGCCTTTCTGAGGCATCTCCAAGCCCAGCAAAAGTGGCAACTATGTGCAGATTGCTTTGTAGCTCATGCCAGGTAGCTCTGGGCAGGACACACATGGTGGCTGATCTTGGCTTGCACCTCCCACAAGTCCCCAGAGCCAGCACACCTGTGGACAGCTTCCAATCACAACAAAGTATCACCCAACCATCTCCACAGCAACACATTCAAGGGGTGGACTCAGTGGACACCAGAGCCTCCAGTGGTCACAGCCAGTCCTCCCAGCAGATCTGCTTGGAGGTAAATCCTTCCCATTGCTAACAGCAATCCTGATTCAGCTACAATAGGAGGGTGCACACAACCCAATTGGGGGGTGCACCTGAAGCATCCAGGGAAGCTGCACCACTGGATCATACATAACACCTACTGCATGGGGACACTCTACCAAGACCAGGAGATATAGTGTCTCCACCTGATATGTAGAAATGAACATAGAAAGGCAAACAAAATGAGGAGACAGCCAAAATGAAAGAACAGAACAAACTCCAGGAAAAGAAGTAAACAAAATGTAGACCAGCAATCTAATACATGCAGAGTTGAAAACACTGGTTATAAAAATGTTCAATGAACTAAGAAGAAGAATTGAACTTAGTGTAAATGTTAATAAATTCATATAAGAAGCATAAAAATGGAGAAAGAAAACATAAAGAAAACAGTCATAAATGAAGAATTCAATAACTGAGATGAAGAATACATTACAGGGAATCAACAGTGGAGTATATGAAGCACAGGATCAAATCAGAGATTAGGAAGATAAGAAAGCAGAAAACACCGAATCAGAACAGCAAAAAAAAAAAAAAAAAAAACAATCTTAGAAATGAAGATAGTATCCACCTTGAGTTTATTTTTGTGTATGGTGTAAGCTGGTGCTCGAGTTTCATTTTTTTGCACATAGCTGTCCAGTTCTCCCAATACCACTTGTTGAAGAGGCTACTTTTACTCCATTTTATGTTGCTGCCTCCTTTGTCGAATATTAATTGACCATAGAGAATTGGGTTTATTTCTGGGCTCTCTGTTCTATTCCACTGGTCCATGTTCCTGTTTTTGTGCCAGTACCAGGCTTATAAGCCATGACACCATTAAAGTCCTAGAGGAGAACATAGGCAAGAAAACTTCAGATATTTCACACAGCAACATTTTTACTGATATGTCCCCTAAAGCAAGGGACATAAAGGAAAGAATAATCAAATGGGATCTCATCAAAATAAAAAGCTTCTGCACGGCTAAAGAAAACAGTATTAAAATAAAAAGAGAACCAACTGTATGGGAAAATATATTTGCCAATGATACCTCAGACAAGGGTTTAATCTCCAAAATATATAAAGAACTTACATGACTCCACTCTAAGAAGACAAGCAACCCAATTAAAAAATGGGCAAAGGACATGAACAGACACTTCTCCAAGGAGGACATACAGAGGATCCAGACACACATGAAAAGATGCTCAATATCGCTTGCTATCAGAGAGATGCAAATTAAAACCACAATGAGATACCACTTCACACCTGTAAGAATGGCCATCATAAATAAAGCAACAAACAACAAGTGTTGGAGAGGTTGTGGAGAAAAGGGGACCCTAGTGCACTGTTGGTGGGATTGCAGACTGGTACAACCACTTTGGAAAGCAGTATGGAATTTTCTAAGAAAACTAAAAATGGATCTACCTTTTGACCCAGCAATCCCACTGCTAGGATTATATCCTAAGAACCCTGAAACACCAATCCAAAAGAATCTATGCACCCCAATGTTCATAGCAGCACAATTTACAATAGCCAAGTGTTGGAAGCAACCTAGGTGCCCATCAGTAAATGAATGGATCAAGAAACTTTGGTACATTTACACAATGGAATTCTATGCAGCAGAAAGAAAGAAGGAGCTCC
>PVKU01014721.1:0-21603 GCA_004027475.1 Anoura caudifer | reverse complement strand
TGAGCAGAGCCAGTTTTTGTTGAGAAGATGGCTGGTGTTCACTGGGTGAAATGTTGCACCAGGATATGTTGAATGGCATTGGATGTCATATTGGTGATTAGATAGACAGTCATGTACACAATAGTTCCACATGGAAATTTGGTACCATAGACAATATGGGACACTTCTGGTAGACTCTGGAGGTGAGAACCCTCCTTAGGGACAAGTGATTGTCATTTTCATACTCAGTGAACCAGGGAGGGACCTATTGTAAGCAACATCACCATTAACCACCAAAGAGTTAACATCTTGAGCCACCCCAAAACTGCCAGGCTTTCAGAACGTGAGTAGAGGGACAGATGGACACATGGTTAAAAAAGATTGAGTTTTAAATGTGTAATTTGAGTTTAGTGGGTGGTGGAGAGTTATTCAAAAGTGATTCTCAAAGTAATTTTTAGATGTATTAATAGTGTATAATAAGAGCATTGCCCCAAAAGTCCACAGTAAAACCAGAGTTTTCTAAGCTGTTCTTGTTTCCTTGCTTTTTCTATAGTCCTGGAAATTGTCTAGCAGCACAATCATTAACATCATAAAGAATTCGTATTTGTTAGGACTGAAGGGTTAAAGGGCCTTTGAGAATCCTCCCCATTTGTGCCTGAGCTGTGACCTTCATTGGAAAAGCAAAATATAGTGCTGTCTCCCAGGGGGAACTGGCCCTTCTCCCCAGGGGATTAGAACCTTTTGATCTTTAGCTGTTCCTTTAGGAGAATTGGCCCCTCTGCCAGAGGGAATGGTTAGTTAGTCAAAATCACACAAGGCCCTTGGTGTGTAGCCATGTTTGTCTAAAACATATTTAATCATAGCCCACAAAGTGAGACTTTGCAATCCCACCCAAGGGAAGGACACTCACTTGGAACTGTTCCCAGACGAATCCTGACCACTGCTGCCTCTTGGGATTCCCCAGTGTCTGTGTTCAGGTGTAGGCGATTTCCTGCCTGGTGATGTATGCTCTTGATTCTTGCTTTTCTTTTTGCTCTTGCATAATAAAGTGTTTAACTATTTACCTTTGACTTGGAGGTTTTATTGTCTGTGAATCCAAACCTCCAAATTAAGTGCCCACGATCTCATCATGCCCTTTAATGGCACAAGGAGAAATCTATTTCTTTTGTTATTCAGAACTTAGAGAGGGTACCTACTGTTTGGTGTTCATAGTGCTATCAGAAAACCTGTGGGACTTGGGGCTTGGCAACAATTATTGAGGAAATAAAGTGCAACACACTACGTGGAGATGAAAACAGTTTTGCTTCAAATTTTTCAATGTGATGACTCCACCTATTGGCTTTGGTCTTGCTTTAAAACAAGATGTGTATTCCAGGATCCTAAAACTTTAGGGTCACTATGGGCTTGCACACAGTCCCCTGTCACACAAACTCAACTGCATTTAGATGGAAATAAGGATGCGTGTCTCATTTTAAACTCAGGTTTTAATAACTTTATAGCATGTCCACTGGAGCCTAAAAGTTTTTCTTATTAATGGATGATATTTGTAGTGTTAAAGTCTCATTTTCCTTTGTGTATTTTCTTTTAGAAATGCATTTCTCTGGTCCTGTAGCAAGGTGGATGAGAAGATTTTTCTAGGATCATCACAGTTTCTGCATAATGTCCCAGTGTGGGAAGGTGGCAGAGTTGTCTGTTTATCCAATATTCGCATTGACAACTTGTAGGCATTTGTAGCACCATTGCATGCAGAGTGCAGAGCCTTGCAAAACCAGAACTGTGGTGCCAGAGTGCTGGTCCTGTGCAAGGATGTGATTTTTTATTCTCTGAGTGTCAAAAGAAACTATAAGTTAGAAGCTACTTCAAATACCACTCAAGTTTACAAGTGGTTCAAATGTTTTATCATCTCTTCACAGCTTGTATGTCCTGGACAGAGTGCTTGACCACCAAAAAGAAGAACAATAAAAAAGAAAAAAAGAAACTATTGCTGCTAAAAATGAGTGTATCCCACAGGAAAAATAAAAGGGGGACAAATGATGAAAGCTGCTGAGAACCATCATTACTTTTGCTTTTTTGTTGTTGTTGTTGTTGTTTAACAAAAGTGACAAAAGGATCCGAAACTTGTGCCAAAAACATCTACGTAACCCCTTCTACTCTGCTGTGCATCTTGTATGCTGTCTTTCTGCAACAATAATGTGAAATAAAGACAGCAGGACACAAATATCAGAAGAAATAAGAATCCACCTCTATATCATTTACCCCATGCTGCCAGACAGAGGGAAATATATCCAAAGTCTTATCTAGAGATTGTTCTATATACAGCTTTTACATGGTCTTTTGCAACTGGTAGCAAAGTAGAGCAAATGAGATCAACTAGCTACAAGTGGATTCAACATTGTTTAATTAGAATGATAACCAGTGCTCTCCCCATTATCTCTCTTGTCCAATTCTTCCCTCATAATTGTTGTTTTAATGGCATATCCTTTATTTATTCTATGGCACATAATTAAAGATATTTTTTCTTTTCTATCGCCAATATTTTAATTCAATATATAGGCAGCTATCCAAACATTTTTTCTGTCTGCTGATGTTTGTTACCTAAATATGAAAAAAAATTAACTATTGTGGCACAGACTCTGTTTGTAACTAAGAAATTTGGTACAGTGATCTTCCCACTCTGCCTCTTTATTTAATTTGCCTACAAGCATATCACACATGGTGGAAGTTATACTCATATTCAGTTAAGGAGTACAGGTAAAAAACACCTAGAATAAAATTTCCCCTCTGTATTTAAGGTTGAAATAAAAAAAGAGGTCTTGATGCTGTCGATGTTGACATGCTCTCTTAAATATGAAGAACACAGACAACAATGACAGTAGTTTACCCTCCAAATAAAGCAGTGTTTAGGTTTTGGATCCAAAAGTGTGTTCTCCAGTGGCACTGTCTCGGTATAAGTATGAACAAGCTTCATAATTGTTAAACATAAATCACAAAATATATAACAATTAAAAGCAAACAGTTTGCAACCTGAGGTATTGTGTTCCCACCACAAATATAAAATATAGTCAAAGATCTGATATTGCAAGGCAAACCCAAGGGAGGATGTGGAGTGGTAGATTCAGGGAAGTGTCTATACTGGACCAAGGATGAGTCCTAGTTTGCTGAT
Organism: Anoura caudifer; assembly: GCA_004027475.1. Classification (NCBI taxonomy): domain Eukaryota; kingdom Metazoa; phylum Chordata; class Mammalia; order Chiroptera; family Phyllostomidae; genus Anoura; species Anoura caudifer. The sequence continues at coordinate 18,461 of PVKU01014721.1, read as the reverse complement.
AAACACACCCCTAAACAGAGGACATTGTCCACTATCACATAGACTTCTACATCCAAGTGGCAGATAGGCAAACATTCTCAACACACATTTGAGAAATTGCAATGCTTGTTTCTATTTCCCAAAAGAGAAAACAAACACTCAGGGGACTGGAAGACTTCCATGAGTCCACAATACCTGGGTTTCTGAGAGGTTTGGTGCTGCTCTCGCTTAGGGCCAACTGTGGCTGCTCAGAAGTGATTAGCTTGGGATGTCCAATGTGGGAAAGAAGAGAAATGCCTCCCCTTCTCAAAGGTGGCAGAATTGTGGGAATTGACCTTTGAGATTTCTAACTTCAATTCACTGATGATGACACTTATTCTCAAGAGTTCCAGTTTTTTTTTTTTTTAAGAGAAAGTAATTTTGAGGATAGCTATTTTACCTCAGGTTTTTGTTTTTGAATTCCAGAACAAGAACCAAAGAAACATGTGAAGGAGTTTTTATTTATTTATTGTGTATTGAATTTATGGAGGTGATGTTGTGTAACAAATCAATAAAGATTTCAAGTGTACAATTTTATTACACATAATTGGTCTACATTATTGTGTTCTCATTATCCAAAGTCAAGTCTTTTTCAATCAATAATTATTTTTTCCCTACTGTACCCCTTACCTTTTTTGGTCATCATATATTTGACTTTGTCTACGAGTTTTTTCTGTTTTCTTTTTCATTGTTTATGAAGAGCTTTCAAACCCATCCCTTCTGACATCTGTCAGTCTCTATTTAGTATCTATGAGTCTGTATTTGTTTGTTTGTTTATTTTATTCATTATATTATACATATAAATGAATCTATGTGGTATTTTTCTTTCTTTTTAAATTTTTTTAATATTTTAATTGTTGTTCAAGTACAGTTTTCCACCTTTTACTCCCAGCCCGCCCCCCCAGCCCTCCCCACCTTGTTTTTGTCCATGTGTCCTTTATACTTTTTCCTGTAAACCCTTCCCCTTTTCCCCTGAAATTCCCTCCCTTCTCCCCTCTGGTCACTGTCAGCCTGTTCTCTATTTCAGTGTCTTTGGTTATATTTTACTTGTTTGTTTTGTTGATTAGGTTCCTGTTAAAGGTGAGATCATATAGTATTTGTCTTTCACTGCTTGGCTTATTTCACTTAGCATAATACACCCTACATCCATCAACACTGTTACAAAAGATATCTTTTCCTTTTTTTATGTTTGGGGAATATTGAATTATGTAAATGTTTCCAAGCACTCTTTTTGAGAATGTGAATCAATGCAGCAACTTTAGAAAACATTATGTAGTTTCTTCAAATATTAAAAATTAAATTGACTAATGACCAAACATTTTCACTTCTGGAATTGTACCTGAGGAAACTGAAAACACTAATTTGCAAAAATATATGCACCTTTGATACAGATACATCTGAGTAAGATGAGTCAGATCACTGGGGAAGTAGGGAGGGGCTGTAGGAGGCATTTACCTGGACAACAGTGGGAAGTCCAGGACAAGATTTTCTGAGAAGCTGAAAGCCTCCAGAGCCAGTGGGGAAAAAAGGCCAGCTGGCTCTCTCTAGGTGGGAGGCTCTGGGCCTCACTGGAGATGTCTTGCTCCTGAGGTGGGGCTCTCAGTCTCCTGTTCTCAGGCTGTTCTTCCTGGAGGATACACAGATGATTGTGTTGCAGATGCCTGCATTTCCAATGGATTGCATTTTCTATGGGTAGGAACTGTGGGCCAAGCCCAGGTTCAGGATCACCTGACAAAAGGTAGCAGGTTTATTTTTTCAGTATTCTACAGGGTACAGGCTCTGATGCAGAAGCCTACCACTCTTCCAGAATTGTATAGTTTTTTAATATTATATTCTTTTTAATTTGTAAACTAACTCTACAGAAACAATTCAAGTATAGATAACACAGGGAAACTCTAGGACAACTCAGGTGTTAGAGTTTAAACTTAATTGATAGGCTCAAGTACTTAAAGCTGTTATTTGATAGCCTTCAGTATCTGCTTTTGAATAAAGACTCCTTTCCTTTAACATCAAACTTTTGCCTCTGGAAATTTTGCCTCTGGAGTATGGCAGCTGGCAGCAGAACCAAAAGTGCTGTTTGGTAACACCCCTATTTATTGCCATGTGATTTACAGTAGCCAAGATTTGTAGGTAGACTTACAGCCCCATCAGTACATGAGTGGGAAAAAAAGCCTGAGGAATTCTTTTTATGTTCCCTCACTTATTTTGGGTAAAATTTTGGTGTTTCCCAGAAAATAGTTTGTGGTAATAGCAATTATATTTGAATTTTTCTTTTTTTATATAGCTGATTCTAGTTTCCTACAATTTTGACCATTATATCTTAGTAATATTTTTAAAACACAGTACTTTATCTGCCCTTCCATTCTAAATGACAGCTTTACTGGATGGAGCAATCTTGGATGTAGGTCCTTGACTTTCATAACTTGGAATAACTCTTTCCAGCCCCTTCTTGCCTGGAAGGTCTCTTTTGAGAAATCAGCTGACAGTCTGATGGGAACTCCTTTGTAGGTGGCTGTCCCCTTATCCCTTGCTGCTTCTAGAATTCTCTCCTTTATTTTAATCTTGGCTAACGTAATTATGATGTGCCTTGGTGTGTTCCTCCTTGGGTCCAACTTCTTTGGGACTCTCTGAGCTTCCTGGACTTCCTGGAAGTCTATTTCCTTTTCCAGATTGGGGAAGTTCTCCTTTATTATTTGTTCAAATAAGTTTTCCACTTGTTGCTCTTCTTCTTCCCCTTCTGGTACTCCTGTAATTCGGAAGTTGGGACTTGTAAAGATGTCCTGGAGGTTCCTAAGCCTCTCCTCATTTTTTTTTTTTTTGAATTCTTGTTTCTTCTTTTTTTCTGTTTGGTTGTTTCTTTTTTCCTTCTGGTCCACTCCATTGATTTGAGTCCCAGTTTTCCTCCCATCTCCATTGGTTCCCTGTGCATTTTCCTTTATTTCACTTATTGTAGCCTTCATTTGTTCATCTAATTTGTGACCAAAATCATCCAATTCTGTGACCATCCTGATCACCAGGGCTTTGAACTGTGGTTCTCATAGGTTGGCTATCTCTTGGTCGCTTAGATGAACTGGCTCTGGGGCTTTGATTTATTCTCCCATTTGAGCCATTTTTGCTTTGGTTTTTTTTTTTTTTTGGTCTGGTTGTGGCTGTTACTTATGAGGGGCAGAGCCTTAGGTGTTCCCCAGGGCAGGACAGCCGAGTTGCTGGGTTGTGATGCTGTATGTGGGGGTGGGGTCCAAGAGGGAACAATGGCACTAGCTCTGCTCTCTCTCAGATTCTAGTCCCCTCCTCCACTTCCCCTTTGCCTGGATTATCTGCACATGAATGTGGGACTGCCTGGTCAGCCAGCCACCTTGTGTGACCTCACTGGGTCTGCCCATTGCCACCCCGTGCCTGGAGTCAGCTAGCCACTGCCTGTGTGCCTGGTGTCTGCTAGCCACCATCTGCATGCCCGGAACCTGCCAGCCACTGCTGCCTGCATGCCCTGGTCCACCAACCTCTACTTTTTCTTACCACGACTCCGCCCCTCCTACTGGTCTGGATGAATGGTTGTTGGACTTCTGTACAGTTCAATTTTCTATTAGTTCTGTTTGTTTTCTTGTTTCTAAATCTTTGTTGTCCTTAATTTTGGTTGTGCGAGGAGGCACAGTGTGTCCACCTATGCCTCCATCTTGGCTGGAAGTATAAGTGTTTTTTAAATCACACTATTAGAGAAGAAAAAGGCAAAATGTAAGGTCTGTACTCTGTGGCAGTTTCAAGATTATAATGTGAATTTGGTCACATTATCCCTCAATGTCTTTTTAAAACTGCAGCAGAAAAACTCAAAGAGAGCAGAAAATGTGGGGAACATAGGAATATTCTTTTCAGGGATCTCATAATGCTTTGTACAACTGTCTTTGTGGAGCTGAACTTCAGAGACTCTGGACTCACAAGCTAGTTGGCACAGGCTAGTAACAGAATTTGTGTGTGAAGGGCATGAGAACAAAGGCATCAGATGCAGTGGAAAGGATAAAATGTCCACACCATTAGATAGGCTTGGACAGGAACCAGAGTTTGACTAGGACATCCTCAATCATGACACAAGGCTTTTTCTTTCTGACACAAGCTCTGAGGTAACATGAGGCCCTTTTTCTAAAGTAAAAAAATTAATCACATTTTTAGATGTTCCTGTGATCCATTATTATGGGCAGTGTTGGCAACATGCCTCCAGATGCATAGAAGGCTCTAAAGATACCATCTGTGCCACGTGGAGAAGAGAACCAAATGTTGTCTAGTTTCTCTAAATTTCTACTAAAACTGAAGCTCCCGAATTGTGTGCAATTTTTTCATGAGTAATGCTGTGTCACAGAAAGTGCCTGGAGCTACCATAGGAATCATATATATGTAGTTGAGTAAATAAACTCCATCCCCAAATTGTACCAAATATCTGAGTCAGTCTGGGACTTCTCTTCAGCCCCAAGAGATTCTTAATCTGGCCACAACAAGGACAAAATTAATGACAAGAAAAGTAGCATATATAATTTCTTGAAAGGTTGCTTTCCATGTATTTTTCCAAACTGTGAATGGCCACAGGTCAGTGAGGAAAAAGGCAGAGAACTTCTCATGAGAAAGTGGAAAGTTATAAATATGAATAACCACAGTAGTTCCAGTAGTATATTATGCACAACAAAGCACCTGGTATGCACTGGCCATGGCTGATACAATTAATCCCACTAAAAATTATACAAATTTTATTTTTTACTACCCACTTTCAAAGAAGCAAACTGAAGCTCAAAGGGATGATGAATATTCCCAAGATAGAAGCTAAAGGTAGATAGGGTCACCTCATGCTGTGGATAAAGCCAATAATCACCTAGTCAAAGATATCCTGTGTGGTATTAAAGGCCAGGTAGTTGAACAGCTAGGTAGTCATATACATGGTCATTCTACATTGAATGGTTTGTACCACAGATACATGGGACACCTCTTTCTTTTTTCAACATTTTTATTGTTGTTCAAGTATAGTGTTCTGCATTTTCCCCCACCCCTCCCCAACACCTTCCCCTGTTTCCACCCCCTCTTGTTATATTGTCCATGGGGACACCTCTTTGTAATGCCTCTTGCATACTCCTCAAGGTGCAAGTCTCAGTCACAGATAAGTTGGTGTTATCTTCACACTAAGTAAATAGAAAAGAAATGTAATGTAGGCAACATCTCTAGGAACCACCAAAAGGATCATGGTATGAACAACACCCAGGAACTCTGAGTTTTTATGCACATGGTAGGAGGAACAGAGACTTTTAACATAAAAATATTCTAGCTATAAATGTACAATATGTGTTTACTGATTTGAAAAAAATACATACAATTATTTCATTCAGGGCAGTATAAGTGTTAGGTGAGGAACAACAGATCTTTCTGTAGGAATACTCTGTCTCAAGAGCATTGCCCAGTGAGTCTGCAATAAAGAACCTGATTATAGAGACTAGAATACAGAAGCTTATGGATTTTTGAATGGCTGCTCAAGCTCCTTCAGGTGACACTGACAACCCTCTAAAACACATGTCTCCACATTCCCTCTAAGCTACTGTGACTTGATCTGCCTCTGACATGGAATAAAATGATCTAAAAAATGTCATTCTTTACAATTTAGAGACACTGTATGAATAAAAGACACACTGTAATAACTTTTAAAACTTAAAATAAGGATATTGAATGTTCTTTTTATATATTAAATCAAGTTTTCATATCATCATTATGAACTTTTTAAATTTAGCAAAGCGGTAATTACTGTAACGCTTTACTTAGGGAGACAGCTGAGTATGGAGAATGAATCTGAGCAAATGACTCAGGTGTATGCAAATTTATATGTCCCATAAACAGCCAGCAATTTACTCAAAGTATCAGTGAAACAAAATGCCTATAAAGGAGCATTGAGGGAGCATGAACAGCCTGATACCAGGTAGGTTTAAAATTAAAAGAACAATAAATTCCAAGGCAGGCTAAGTGCACCAAAGCAGCCACAATCAGGGAGTAATGGTGGCAATGATGCTAGTACAGTCATTTAGATTTGGAATAGCTGTTGATGTAAAAATGAGAAAACATTACATATCCTTGTACCAATAACACCATTCCTTTGTGATACTGTTCAGCCAAAATTAGTATATCTTAAAAGCTAAATTTTGTTCCACACATTCACAGTTTGAAAACTAATGGCCCTCTAACTCTGAGTGTTCCTGTGTTCGGATTGATAGTTTTTCAGAAATTAAAGTTAGTGAGATCATTGGGGTGGTCCAATCCTGCTGACACCCTGATCTCAAACTTGTAACATCCAGAACTGAAAAAAATTAAATATCTATGTTTTACACCAACTCACATGGCATAATATTTTGGTAGCCTGAGAAAACTAATATCAATAAAGGTACACTTCAGATACCTCCAACAGAACTGCTGACATGGCAACTGAATTAAATCACAATTTCTAATGACATTGAAAAATTTCATCACTGTGGCTAATGTTCTCTTAATGATATATCATGAACAAGCAAGGTAACAGCTCCTGACCTCGGGGTTCCATGTCTCTGAGTTAAAAAGTGGTCCAGAAACCTGTAGGGCAGCTTGATATTTACTTCCCATTTCCCTACATAAACCTTTCTAATAAATGTGATTATGTGTACATCTTGGAGAAAGTCTGGACTTAGACTGGAGCTGACTGTCAGCTGGGGCAGGTAGTTCAAACAGTCAATATAAAAGCAAAATCAAGAAAAATATGGCCTACTGTGAAGTCAAACAACACAGTGTTTTGTCTAGCATTTCCACAAATATGTGAGGACTAAATTATATTTTGTCAAGTATTTGGTGGTGCAGAAAATTGCAATTAACATTTTTGGGGCAGTGGACCAGTGAGAAACATTTTGTGGAAAGCCATGGAGACACCCAAGTGGTACGTACATTGCAATCTGAAATCTGGGCTCCCTTGGTTCATCTAACATATTCTGTCTGTCTTCATTTCCTTCTCAATATTACCTACACAGCTGACTGAATCATACACTCTGTATAACTGCAGTTCTGATAACATGAAATAACACTATATTAAGTGCAAAGCAGTAATTAATTTTATCCATGTTCTAAAGCTTACAAAGAAAATTCACCCTGTCAACACCATTGTCTGTCTACTGTGTTCTGAGGTGTAGAAATAACCACAATTTTACCTTCCAATTCATGCTCAGTCCTATACTGCTTCATTGAACAAAGCTTATATAAAAAGATTTACACAAACTTAACTCTTCTTTTATCAAACTTCCACTTTGACATCATCAAATGTGTTTAAAAATATCATGTTATATCTTGTGTAAAGGCAACGTTGGACAAGACATGATGAGAAGAGCTTTTATTTACAAATTGTACTCTCCACTGATGAGCAGTCCCAACGTTCACTTGGTATGCATTAAACTTAAGCATGTTCAAACACTGCACTGTTGCTTTCTGAGAAGGAAGAACAGGCTGAGAGGGAGCAGTAGATTATTATACATACATTTTCCTCATAAACTTAAGCAACATCTAGATTTCAAGCAATTTAAGACAGTACTATCACATTTCTTTTGTACTATGTGTTTCTTTCCTAGAAATTGTATGTTGCCCAAGCCCTAGCTATAGCCCTAGCCCTACATGTAACCTTAATCCAAACCTAACCTTTCCCATAAACCTATCTCTACAACTAACACCAACTCTAAACCCTATACTTAAACCTAATCATTAAACTAACCATAACACTAACCCTAGCAATAACCCTAACCCTTGATGTATTCCTAACCCTAATTTTAAACCTAATGATAAACTAACCCTTGCCCTACCCTAATCATAACCAGAAACCCAACCCTAACACTAGCTCTAATCCTAATCCTAACCATTGCCCTAATATTCACCCTAACAATAACCTTAAACCTAGCCTTAACCTTACTCCTAACCCTAAAATTAACCCTAACTCTAATCCTAACCATAGCCTTAAACTCAATACTAACTGTAATGCTAACTCTGAGACTACCCTGCCCTTAACCAAAAATCTAACCATAACCCAATCTCCAGCCCTAAAACTAAATGTAAACCTATCCATAGCCCTAATTTTAATGATAAGCCCTAGACCTAACCCAAAACCGAGCCCTAGACCTAGCCCTAGCCCCAAACCTAGCCCTAACCCTAACCCTAACCCTAACCATAGCCTTAGCCCTAGTGCTAACCCAATCCCTATACCTAGCCTAAGACTTGTTCCTAAACCTAACCCAACCCCAAATCCTAACTCTAACCCTAAACCTAACCCTAACCTTAAGCCTGGCTCTAACCTTAACCCTAACACTAACCCTAGGCCCAGACTTATCACTAACCATAATCCCAACCCCTAAACCTGGCCCTAACCTAACCCTAACCCTAGACCTACACCTAGACTTAGCCCTAACCCTAACCCTAACCCTAACCCTAACCCTAACCCAAGCCCTAACCCTAAACCTAACCAAACATTAGCCCCAAGTTCTAATCCTACACATAACACTAACCCTAACCCTAACCTTAAACAGTAACCCTAACACTAAATCCTGCATGATGTGGACCCCGGTTTGTGGGGTCCACGGTGTTGTAGATGAGACATAAGATAAATTCACACAGACTACCAAGTCCTGTGGAGGAAAAAGGATGGGCAGCTTCTCTCTCAAGAGAAGAAAAAGCCTTGGCCCTTGCCTTGACCAGCTTTTATTGCTTTTCTGGGCACATTACATGATGGTCCTCATTTACTATGCACAGGTTCACTTTATGTGGTTACCTTTCACAGAAAACAAAGGAGAGGATGCTGCTCATCGTATCACAGAAGAAGGATATTTGCAAATAAAAAGGGAAAAGTGGTTGAACCAGTTACACTCATCCTTGGAAGGTTTAGCATGGATTTTAGGAAGTTACCTTAAAGATATGCAGTGAATGTTTGCTGCCTCAATTTAGAGTGAGGGAGTTTTAGCAAAAGCAGGTCTCATAGCAGTCTAGGTACAATGCAGGTCTGATTCCTCACAAGAGAACCTATCTGTAGGTGTGGGTCCTGTGCGTCTCCGAGTGAAAGCTGGGCCCATGCCACACAGAACAGTCTCCTATACCTGCACAAGTCCTAACCACAACCATACCCATAACCATAACCCTAACTCTACCTCTAAAGTTAAGCCTACCTCCAGTCCTATCCCTAACCCTAAATGTACCCTAAACCTAACTGTAAAGCCAATGATAGCCTTAACTCTAACATTAGCCATGACCCTAGCACTAAACCTCAGCCAAAGCCTAACCCTAACTGTAACCCTAACCCTAAAACTAAGCTTTACCCTAGTCCTAGCCCTAACCCTGAACATAACACACCCTAGCTGCAGTCCTAGCCCTCAAGTTAGCTGTAACCCTTAACCTAATGCTTAACCTGAACCTGTCCCCCAACCTAAACCACCATTAACCCTAGCCCTAACATTAACCCTAAACCTAACCCTAACTCTAAAGCTAACTCTGGCCCTAACCCTAACACAAGACCAAAACTTAAACCTAACCTTCACCTTAACCTAACCCTATCCCTAATGCTAAAAATCACCCTAACACTAACCCTAACCTAACCCTAGCCCTAGCTCTAAACCTAACCTTAGCCCTAACCCTAACCATACACTTAACATTAGCCTGGGCCCTAAACCTAGCCCTAACCTTAATGGTAACCATAACTCTAAATGTAACCCTAGCCCAACTCTAACCCTACCCCTGCCCCTAATGCTAACCCAAGCCCTAGCCCTAGCCTTAGCCATTGTCCTAGCCCTAACCATAACCCTAAACCTAACTTTAAAATTAATCCCATCTCTAACCCCAAAACTAATCCTAACCTTAACCTATACATAGGCATAGAACTAACCCTAACCTTAGCGCTAACACTATACCTAGCCCTAAATGAAACTATAACCCTAATCCTAAACATAAACATAACCTTAAGTCTAACCCTAAACCTAACACTAACATTAGCCCTAGAATTAGCCCTAGTCCTAACCCTAACCCTAATACTAAACCAAATGCTACTCAGCCATTACCCTAGGTCTACCATTAACACTAACCCTAAGCCTAGCCCTAGCCCTAGCTCTAGCCCTAGCCCTAGTCCTAGCCCTAGCCCTAGCCCTAACCATAAGCATAACTCTTACCTTATCCTAACACTTGCCTAGTCCTAAACCAAAACTGAGCCCTAGCCCTAACCATAATGCTAGCCAAAGCCCTAGCTCTAAACCTAAACCCTAACCCTAATACTAACAACTAGCTCTAACCCTAGAGCTAACCCAAGCCCTAACCCTAAAAGTAATGCTAACCCTAGCCCCTAGATCTAACTGTACACATGATACTAACACTGACTCTAAACCCTAAACCTAACCCTAAATCCAGTCCAAGGCCTAACCCCAACTTTAACCCTAACCCTAACAGTAATTCCAGGCAAAGTGTGAATACCAGCTGTAAACCTAACCCTAACTCTAAATTTAACCCTAATCCTAGCCCTAGCCCAAACCCTACCCTAACACTACCCTAATCCTAAACCTAACCAAAAAGTTAATGATAGCCTTAAATCTAACCCTAACCTTAACCCTAGCACTAAACCTAAGCCTAAGGCTAACTTTAAACCTAAACCTCAAACTAAGCTTGACCTAAGGCTCAGGCTTTATGCCTAGCTCTAGCCCTAGTCCCAACCCTAACCCTAACCCTAACCCTAGACCTAGACCTAACCTTAGCCATAACACTTAACACTTACCCTGACCCTATGCCCAAACCAAAATCTACTCCTAGTCCTAGTCCTAATCCTAAACCTAAAGCTAGGGACAGACCTACACTAACCCTAAACCTAATCCTAACCCTAAATATAACCCTAGCCCTAAACCTAACCTTAACCCTAGCCCTCATTCTAGCCCTAACCCTAATGCTAACCCTAAATTGAAACCTAAAGTTAGTCCTGGCCCTTACACTAACACTAACCCTTACCCTAACCCTAACCCTAGCCCTAGTCCTAGACCTAGCCCTTGTTCTAGCCTTTACCATAACCATAAACCTAATCCTAAATCTAACCCCATCCCTACCCCTACCCCTACCTCTACCCCTAATCCTAACCTAACCCTAACCTTACCAGGCATGTCAAACTCATTTTCACTGGGGGCCTCATGGTTGCCTTCAAAGAGCCAAATATAATTTTAGGACTGTATAAATGGAACTACTCCTTAACAGTTAAGCGAGAGCTCAGTGCTGCTGCTGGGTAGAAACAAAGTGCCAGGCCAGATAAAACAAGGTGGAGGGCCTGATTTGGCCCATGCACCTTGTGTTTGCCACCTGTGCCTTAGCACTATACCTAACCCTATACCTAGCACTAAATGAAAACCTAACCCTAAACCTAAACTAAACCCTAACTTTAGACCTAACCCTAACTCAAACACTATCCCTATCCCTAGCCCTAACCTTAATACTAACCCTAAACCTAGACCTAGCTCTAACCCTAATCCTAACCTTAACCCTAGCCTTAGCCTAGCTCTATTCCTAGACCTAACCCTAAAACTAACCCTAACACTAGACTGAGCCCTAACCATAACCATAACCATGACCCTAACTTTATCCTAACACTTGTTCTAGCTCTAAACCTAAACCTAGCCTAAGCCCTAGCTCTAACCATAACCATAACTCTTATGCTAACCATTACACTAACCCTAAACCTAACCATAGTCCTAATGCTTACACTAACCCTAACCCAAGCACTAACCCTAAACCTAAACCCTAAATGTAACACTAACACCTAGCCCTAACCCTACAGCTAAACCTAACTCTTACCCTAAAATCTAAATTCTAACCCTACACTTAACACTAGACCTAGCCCTAGCCCAGGCTGTGACCCTAACCCTAACCCTAACCCTAACCCTAACTTATAACCCTAGGCCTAACCTAACAGTAACCTGACCCAAACCTAAACCCTAATCTTATCCCTAGCCCTAAACCTAGCACTAACCTTAACAATAAAACTAACCTTAACCATAAACCTATCCTCTAAACCTGACCCTATCCCTAAACATAACCCTAATTCCTAAACCTAAACTGAACCCTAACCCTAGCCATAGCTCTAGCCCTAGCCCTAACCCTAAACAGAAATGTAACCTTGGTCCTGTACATAACCCTAACCTTAACCCCAGACTGAGACCTAGAACTAACCCTAACCCTAACCTTAAACTTAACCGTAACTCTAAATCTTAAATCTGACCCTAACACTAAACCTATCCTGAATCCTTAATCCTAAATGTAACCCTAGCCCTAGCCCTAACTCTAGCCCTACCCTTAACTCTAAACCTAATCCTAACCCTAGCTGTAACCCTTAACACAGCACTTACTTTAACCCTATCTCTAATCTTACCCCTATCCTTACCCATAACCCCAATCCTAACACTAATCCAAGCACTAAACCTAACCCTAACCCCAGCCCCGAATTCTAACCCTACATATAACACTAGCCATAACCCCAAACCCTACTCAAAAACTTAAATTGAGCCCAAGGCCTAAACCCAGCACTGACCCTACCCCTAACACTAAGCATAACACTGACTCTAGCCCTAACCCTAGACCTAGCCCTTTTCCTAGCCCTCATCAATAACCCTAAACCTAAACCTAAACCTAAACTTAACACCATCCCTAACCCTAAACCTAACCCTAACCCTCACCTAACCTAGGCATAGCTTAAACCTAACTTTAGCCCTAAGCCTATACCTAGCTTTAAAAGTAACCTTAACCATAACCCTAAACCTAAGCCTAACCACAGACCTAACCCTAACCCTTACACTAACTCTATCCCTGGAACTAGCCCTAGCCTTAACCCTAACACTAATACTAACCTGAAACCTAGACACAGCCCTTACCCTAGCCCTAACGTTAAAGGTAACACTAACCCTAACACTAAACTTAGCCTTAACCCTAACACTAATACTTACCTTACCCAAATCCTTGTCCTAGCCCTAATCCTAAACCTAGCCTTAGCTCTGGCCCTAGCTCTAACCCTACTAGTAACACTTACATCAACCATTACACTAACCCTAAAGCTAACCATAGCCCTAGGACTACCACTAATGATAAATCCTAAACCAAGCCCTAACCCAAAACCTACAACCTAACTCTAACACTAACACCTAGCTCTAATCCTACAGCTAGCCAAAGCCCTAAACCTAAACCTAGCTCTAACCCTAATCCTAACCCTAGGCCTCTGTTCTAACCCTACACATACCCTAACCCTAACCCTAATCCTAAACAGGAACCCTACCCTAAATTTACCCAAGACCTAACCCCAACCCTAAACCTAATCACAAAGCTAACCATAGCCTTAACATTAACCCAGCCCTAATCTTAGCACTAAACTGAAGTCTAACCCCAACACTAACCCTAAATCTAAGCCTAACCGTAACCCTACCCCTAGCCATATCTTGAATTCTAGACATAACCCTAACCCTACCACTAGCCCTAAACCTAAACCTAAACCTAAACCCGAACCGTAATGCTAACACCTAGACCTAATCCTACAGTTAAACCTAATCTTAGCCTTAACACTAGTCATAGCCCTGGCCATAGCCCTAGCCCAATCCTATCAGCAACCCTGTCCCTAACCCCAACCCTAAACCTAATCCTAACCCTAGCCCTAACCCTAATCCTAGTACTAACCCAAAACCTAGACTTAACACTAACTATAGGCCTAACCTTAACCCTAGTCCTAGCCCTAGTCCTAACCCTAACACTAAACCAAGCCCTAACCCTCAACCTAAACCCTAACACTAACACTTGGCTCTAATCCTACAGGTAACCCAAGCATTAACCCTAAAACTAACCCTAACCCTAGCCCCTAGTTCTAACCCTACACATAATCCTAACCTAACACTAAACAATAACCCTAACCCTAAATCTAGCTTGAGGTCTAACCCTAATGCTAACCCTAACTCTAAACCTAAACCTAACTATAGCCTTAACCTTAAACCAAGCCCTAAACCTAAGTGTACCCCTACCTTAACCTAACCCTACTCCTAACCATAAACCAAACCCTAACCCTAAACTAACCCTAACATAAACCCTAGCCCTAGCCCTAAACCTAACCTCAGCCCTAATTCTAACCCTAATACTAGCCATAGCCCTAGAGCTAGCCCCTTGTCCTAGATCTAACTATAATCTTAACCCTAAACCTAACCCTAATCCTAACCCTAGCCCTAGCTCTAACCATAGCCCTAGACCAACCCTATCCTTAAGCCTAACTCTAACCCTAATCCTAAACCTAACCCTAACCCTACGCCCTAACCTTACCCTATGCTAGTCCTAGCCATAGCCCTAGCCCTAGCCCTAGCCCTAACCTTAACCCTAACCCCAGCCCTAGCCCTAGAACTAGCCCAAACCCTAACACTAATCCTTAGTGTTAAACCCTAACATTAGACTTAGCCCTAAACCTAACCAAAACCTTATCTTTTCTGAACTATTATCCTAGCTCTAAATCTAAACCTAGACCTAGCCACAGCCCTAGCTCTACCCTAGCCGTAACACTTATGCAAACCTTTATACTAACCCTAAACCTAACCATAGCCCTACCCGTAAATCCTAACCCTAACACTCTCCTTAGCCCTAGCCCTAACCCTAACCTTAAACCTAGCCCTAGACCTAGCACTAAATCTAACCTTAACAATAACTGTAACCTCTAAAACCCTAACCCTAACTCTAAACCTAATCCTTAACCTCTACTCTCTAAACCAGAACTTAACCCTATCCCTAGCCATAACCCTTACTCTAACCCTAAAACTAACTATAACTGTAACCCGGGCCCTAGCCATAACCCTAACCCTAACCCCAGTCCTAGACTTAGCACTAACCTTAACCCTAAACCTAATACTAACCATAACCCTAACCACTAAACCTGACCCTAACCCTAATCCCTAATGCTAAATGTAATCCTAGCCCTATCCCTAACTCTAACCCTAACCATAAACTTAATTCTAACCCTAACCCTAACTATAGCCATAATCCTTAGCACAATCCTTACTCTAATCCTATCCCTAATCCTAACCCTATTCATAGCCTTAACCCCAAGCCTAACTCTAACCCAAGCCCTAACCCTACCCAAACCCCAATCCTAGACTTAGCCCTAGCCTTAGACCCAAACTTAACCCTAGCACCAGCCCTAGCCATTGCACTAACTCTAACACTAACCCAAGCCCTAAACCTAACCCTAATTTCCAGATTTCAAGTAATTTAAGAGAGTACTTTCACATGACTTTGTTGTGTATATTTCTATCCTTAAAATTCTATGTTGCCCTAGACTTAGACCTATCCCAAGCCCTAATACTAGGCAAAAGCATAAAACTAGTGCTAAACCTAACCCTAACCATAATCCTAACCCTAATACTAACCATAGCCAAAATAACAACCCTAACCCAAACTCTAGCCTTAACACTAAAGGTAGGCTAACCCAAGATCTAAACCTAACCCTAACCTTAACACGAACCCTAGACCTAACCTTAACCATAAACCTAGCCCTACACTGAACCCCAACCCTCCCCTATACAACCTGTAGCCCTAAACCTAACCATAAACCTAATTCTAACCCTAAACCTAACCTAAACCCAACCCCAAACATAAACCAAGCCGTAATCCTAAAACTAACCTTAAACCTAACCCTATGTTGGAACAGCCCTGCCTGGTTTCAGAAGCTGTAATCCCCCATTGCTAAGGCTGAGTGAACGACCTTCCACCTTTGGACCATGAGCCACTAAGGAGACAAGGCTTATCTCCCTGGCAGGAGCACAGTTTCTGCTCCTTTTGCTTCATCCATAACTGGCCCCCAATGCTTGATCCGTTAGCCAATGATAAGTAAGATTCCCCAAGGGGGGAACAACCTAAGACAGGCATGATAATGGGGAGGCCCCAGGGAAGGACTTGGGGAACTACAGCAAAAGAGGATGATGGACCCTCAGCTTTGACATAGCCTGAGTCTTCATTCTGTCTGCAAGAAGCCTCGTAATCTCTTGACTGCCTTACTGCCCCTGCCTGATTTAAGCCCGAGACAATGCCTTAAGCCTGAAACAATGCTGGTGTAGCCAGCATTGGGTGTAGCCCAATGTGTGTAGCCCTGTGCTGGAAAGGGCAGGTTCCCTAGGGCAATCAGGCCTAAGAAGGAATATGTAAAATCCTGTGAAACCTGCTTTGTTTAGAATGCTCTCAACTAAATAAGGGTCCAAGCAAGAAGTAAGTTTGTTCCTCAAAGTTTTATTGCTCTTTAGCTATCTGATCCTGACTCAAAATAGGCCCTCAGAGTTCTTTGAATGTTATCTATTGTTTGATCCTTACTGCCTGACAATGATTAATGAGCCTGTATTCCTATGCAAAACAACCCAACAAAAGCCCATTGAGGAAAAGGCTTTTGGCCCTTCTCCTTTGAGAGATTGGCCACCTTTCCTCCCCAAGCAGATCATGTCTTGGTAGACTTATTCTCAACTGTGGTGACAGCAGGGGCCCTGCAGGTGGAGGCCGCCCACAACCCTAGGCTTAGCCTTAAATTTAATTCTAATTCAAACCCTAACCATAACCTTAGCCTAAACCTTAACACTACCCCTAGCCCTAACCTTGTCTCTAACCCTAACACTAACATTACCCCTAAAACCTAGCCCTAAACCTAACCCTAAACTTCACTCTAAAACCAAAAACTAAACCTAACCCTAACCCTGGACCTAGCCTTAGATTTGCACTAGCCTTAACACTAACCATAACCCTAACCGTAAGCCTAGCACTATCCCTAACCTGAATCTTAACATTGACCCTAGCCCTAAATGTAAACCTGGCACTAAATGTGAACCCAAACCCTAACCCTATCCCTAAGCATAAATCTAACCCTAAACCCTAATGCTAACCATAATCCATACCCTAATCTAGGTCCTAGCCCTAGCCCTAGCCCTAGCCCTCCCCTAAACCTAACCTTAACCCTAGCCTTTACTTAGCTCTAGCCCTAACCCTAACAATAATCCTAACCTTGACCTAACAATAGTGCTAGCCTGAACTCCAGCCCTAGCCTAACCCTACCATAACCCTAACCCTAAGCCTAAATGTAAATTCAGTCTTAACCCTAAATCTAACTCTAACCACAACTCTAGCCCCAGAACTAACCCTACCCTATCATTAATCTTAATCCTAATCCTAACCCTAACCCAAAACCTACACATAAACCAAACACTAAACCTAACTCTAACCCTGGCTCCAAATCTAACCCTAACCCTAACCCTAACCCCAATCCTAGCCCTAACACTATCCCTAACCATACCCCAACCCTAACACTAGCCCCAAATCTAACAACAACACTAACCCCAACCCTAACCCTAACCCTAACACTCACCATATCCCCAGTCCTAACAATAGCCCTAACCCTAGTGTTAGCCCTAAACTAACCCCAGAATTAACCCTAACCCTAAACCAATCCCTAAACTTAGCACTAACCCTAATGCTATCCCTAGGCCTTGCCTTTACTTTAACCCTAATTCAAACCCTAACCCTAGGCCCAACCCTAAACTAACCCTAACCCTAACACTAGCCCCACCCCTAACCCTAAACCAAGCCCTAACACTAACTCTAAACCAAGCCCTAATTCTATCCCTAATCCTAACCCTAATTCTCAGCCTAATCGTAACTTTAACCTGAATTCATACCCTAACCCTAGCCCTAGCCCTAGCCCTAACACAAAACCTAATCCTAACCCTAAATGCTATCCCTAACCCTAAACCTATTCCTGACCCTAACCACAGAAAATGCATAGAAATAAAGTTATCTTCAGAAATCAGATATGGGTAGGGTTAGGGTTAGGGAAAGTGTTAGGGTTAAGTTTACAGTTCCAGTTAAGATTAGTGCTATGACTAGGGGTTAGGGTTATGGCTAGGGTTAGTACTTGTGTTAGGTTTAATGTTAGGGCTGGGGTTAGGTTTAGATTTAGGATTATGTTTAGGGTTAGACTTAGAGCTAGGGCTAGGGTTAGGGCTAGGGCTATGAGTAGGGTTAGCTTTAGGGTTATGTTCAGGGTTGGAGTAGGTCTGTCATTAGTGTTAGGGTTAGGGTTAAGTTTAGGGCAAGAGTTAGGGTCATTGTTAGGGTTAAGCCTAGGGTTCAGTTTAATGTTAAGGTTAGTTCTAAGGTTAGGGTTAGGGTTGTAGGGAACTATTGTGCCTGTTAAGGGGTCGAGAGTAAAGGTCTGACATTGTGAAAATGATGTATGGGCCTGGTCCTCGGCCTCAGGGCACTAATGTCCTTGCATTGTTCTGCCTACCTTGTTATCAGATCGTTCCCAAGGGAAGTACAAGAAAATATCAAAAGTGGAATGTGCGTGCATCATGTTCCTTAAACAATGTATCTATCAGGATGGTTACTGTTACAAAATGTCTTCTGCG
>PVKU01014720.1:0-21604 GCA_004027475.1 Anoura caudifer | reverse complement strand
AGTTTTTGTCCATGTGTCTTTCATACTTGTTGCTCGAAACACTTCCCCTTTTCCCCTGAAATTCCCTCCCCTCTCCCCTCTGGTGACTGTCAGCCTGTTCTCAATTTCATTGTCTTTGGTTATATTATCCTTGTTTGTTTGTTTGTTTTGTTGTTTAGGTTCCTGTTAAAGGTGAGATCATATGGTATTTGTCTTTCACTTTCTGGCTTATTTCGCTTAGCATAATGCTCTCCAGTTCCATCCATGCTGTCGCAAAGAGTAGGAGCTCCTTCTTTCTTTCTGCTGCATAGAATTCCATTGTGTAAATGTACCATAGTTCCTTGATCCATTCATTTACTGATGGGCACCTAGGTTGCTTCCAACACTTGGCTATTGTAAATTGTGCTGCTATGAACATTGGGGTGTATAGGTTCTTTTGGATTGGTGTTTCAGGCTTCTTAGGATATAATCCTAGCAATGTAATCTGTCAAAAGGCAGATGGATTCTTAGTGTTCTTAGAAAATTCCATACTACTTTCCATAGTGGTTGTACCAGTCTGCAATCCCACCAACAGTGCACTAAGGTCCTCTTTTCTCCACATCCTCTCCAACACTTGTTGTTTGTTGCTTTCTTTATGATGGCCATTCTGACTGGTGTGAAGTGGTATCTCATTGTCGTTTTAATTTGCATCTCTCTGATAGCTAGCAATATTGAGCATTGTTTCATGTGTCTCTGGATCCTCTGTATGTCCTCCTTGGAGAAGTGTCTGTTCAAGTCCTTTGCCCATTTTTTAATTGGGTTGCTTGTCTTCTTAGAGTGGAGTTGTGTAAGTTCTTTATATATTTTGGAAATAAAACCCTTGTCTGAGGTATCATTGGCAAATATATTTTCCCATACAGTTGGTTCTCTTTTTATTTTAATACTGTTTTCTTTAGCTGTGCAGAAGCTTTTCATTTTGATGAGATTCTATTTGTTTATTCTTTCCTTTATGTCCCTTGCTTTAAGGGACATATCAGTAAAAATGTTGCTGCGTGAAATACTGAGATTTTCCTGCCTGTGTTCTCCTCTAGGACTTTAATGGTATCATGGCTTATATTTAAATCTTTTATCCACCTTGAATTTATTTTTGTGTATGGTGTAAGTTAGTGCTCGAGTTTCATTTTTTTGCACGTAGCTGTCCAGTTCTGCCAACACCACTTGTTGAAGAGGCTACTTTTACTCCATTTTATGTTGCTGCCCCCTTTGTCTAATATTAATTGACATTAGAGACTTGGGTTTACTTTGGGGCTCTCTGTTCTATTCCACTGGTCCATCTTCCTGTTTTTGTGCCAGTACCAGGCTGTTTTGATTACAGTGGCCTTGTAATACAGTTTGGTGTCAGGTATTGTAATCCCTCCTACTTGGCTCTTCTTTCTCAAAATTGCTGCAGCTATTCAAGGTCGTTTATGGCTTCATATAAATTCTTGAAGTGTTTGTTCTATGTCTGTGAAATATGCCATTGGTAATTTAATAGGTATTGCATTGAATCTGTACATTGCTTTCGGTAGTGTGGACATTTTGATGATGATAATACTTCTAATCCACGAACACGGTATATGTTTCCATTTGTTTGTGTCTTCCTTGATTTCTTTCTTTAGTGTTGTGTAGTTTTCTGCATACAGGTCTTTTACCTCCTTGGTTAGGTTTATTGCTAGGTATTTTATTTTTCTTTTTGCTATATCAAATGGGATTTTTTTCTTGATTTTTGCTTCTGCTGTTTCATTGTTAGTATACAAAAATGCCTTTGATTTCTGGATATTGACTTTGTATCAAGCTGTTTTGCCAAATTCATTTATTAGGTCAAGCAGCTTTTTGGCCGACTGTATAGGATTTTCTATGTACACTATCATGTCATCTACAAAGAATGATAATTTTGCTTCCTCCTTTCCAATTTGGATGCCTTTTATTTCCTTTTCTTGTCTAATCGCTGTGGCTAAGACTTCCAATACTATATTGAATAGAAGTGGTGAAAGTGGACATCCTTGTCTTGTTCCTGATCTTAGTGGAAAAGATTTTAGTTTTTGCCAGTTGAGTATGATGTTGGCTGTAGGCCTCTCATGTATTGCCTTTATTATGTTGAGGAATACTCCCTTTATTCCCACTTTGCTGAGTGTTTTTATCATAAATGGGTGCTGTACCTTATCAAATGCTTTTTCTGCACCTATTGATAGGATCATGTGATTTTTGTCTTTGCTTTTTTTTATGTGATGTATTACATTTACTGATTTGCGAATGTTGAACCATCCTTGTATCCCTGGGATGAATCCCACTTGGTCATGGTGTATGATCTTTTTAATGTATTGTTGGATGCTGTTTGCCAATATTTTGTTGAGGATTTTAGCATCTATGTTCATCAGCGATATTGGCCTGAAGTTTTCTTTCTTTGTTGTATCTTTATCTGGTTTTGGGATTAGGATGATGCTTGCTTCATAAAAAGAGTTTGGGAGTCTTCCATCATTTTGAATTTTTTCGAAAAGTCTGTGAAGGATAGGGGTTAGCTCTTCCTTAAATGCTTTGTAAAATTCTCCTGTGAAACCATCTGGTCCAGGCCTTTTGTGTGTCAGGACTTTTTTGATTACTGCTTCTATTTCATCTGCTGTTATTCGTCTTCAGGCTTTCTGCTTCTTCTTCATTGACTTTTGGAAGATTGTATTTCTCTAGAAACTTTTCCATTTCACCTAGGTTTTCAAATTTCCTGGCGTACAGTTCTTCATTGTAATTTGTTACAATCCTTTGTATTTCTGTGGTGTCAGTTGTAATCTCTCCTCTTTCATTTCCGATTGTGTTTATTTGGGTCTTCTCTCTTTTTTTCTTGATGAGCCTGCTTAAAGGCTTGTCGATTTTGTTCATCTTTTCAAAGAAGCAGCTCCTGGATTCACTGATCGTTAGAATTGTGCTTTTAGTCTCTATGTCATTTAATTCTGCTCTGATCTTGGTTATTTCCTTCTACTTGCTCTGGGCTGTCTTTGTTGTTGTTCTTTGAGTTCTTGTAGGTGTAGGGTTAACTTGTTTGTTTGAAATGTTTCTATCTTTTTTAGGTAGGCCAGTATCGCTATGAACTTCCCTCTCAGGACTGCCTTCACTGTGTCCCATAAGTTTTGGGTCATTGTGAGTTTATTTTCATTTGTTTCCAGAAACTTTTTGATTTCCTCCCTAATTTCATTCTTGACCAATTCTTTGTTTAATAACGTGCTATTCAGTCTCCATGATTTTGAGGATTTTGTGTTTTTCCCCTTGGGGTTGGTTTCTAGTTTCAGTCCCTTGTGGTCAGAGAAAATGCTTGGTATGATTTCAATTTTCTTGAATTTGTTGAGGCTTGTTTTGTGTCCTATCATGTGGTCTCTCTTTGAAAATGTTCCATGTGCATTTGAAAAGAATGTCTATTTAGTTTCTTTGGGATGAAGGGCTCTCTCTCTATATATATATATCAGTTAAGTCTGTTTCATCTACAGTCTTGTTCAATGCCACAATATCTTTGTTGATATTTTGTTTGGTAGATCTGTCCATTTTTGACAGTGGGGTGTTAAAATCCCCTACTATAATTGTGTTGCTGTCAATATCTTTCTTGAAGTCCTCTAAGATTTTCTTGATGTATTTAGGTGCTCCTATGCTGGGTGCATATATATTTACACTGCTTATGTCTTCCTGGTGGATTCTTCCCTTGAGTATTATGAAGTGACCTTCTGGGTCTCTCTTTATGGCTCTTCTTTTGAAGTCTATTTTGTCTGATGTGAGTATTGCTACCCTGGTTTTTTTTCCTGTCCATTTGCTTAGAAAATCTGTTTCCAGCCCTTCACTTTGAGTCTGTGTAGGTCTTTTGTCCTGAGGTGGGTCTCTTGTAGGCACCATATGTGTAGGTCATGCTTTCTTATCCATTCAGCGATTCTGTGTCTTTTGATTGGAGCATTTAATCCATTTACATTAAAGATTATTATTGATAGGAACTTATTCATTGCCATTTTCCTGCCTGTGTTTCTCTCTCTGTCTCTCTCTTTTTCTTCCTTTCCTTAAAGCAGTCCCTTTAGTATCTCTTGCAGAATTGGTTTGGTAGAGGTGTATTCTTTTAGACTTCTTTTGTCTGGGAAGCTCCTTATTTGGCCTTCTATCTTGATTGAAAACCTTGCTGGGTAAAATAGTCTTGCCTACAGGCCTTTGGTTCTCATTACTTTAAATATTTCTTGCCATTCTCTTCTGGCTTGGAGCATTTCCATTGAGAAGTCAGCTGCTAACCTTATTGGGGCTCCCTTGTATGTTACTTCCTTCTTCTCCCTTGCTGCCTTTAAGATTCTCTCTTTGTCTTGCAATTTTGCCATTTTAATTATGATGTGTCTTGAAGTGGGTCCCTTTGGGTTCCTCTTGATTGGGACTCTGTGTGTTTCCTGGATTTGTGTGATTTTTTTCTCTCATCAAATTAGGGAAGTTTTCCATCATTACTTTTCAAATCAGTTTTCTATCCCTTGCTCTTCTTCTTCTCCTTCTGGTATCCCTATTATATGGATGTTATTGTGTTTCATATTGTCTTGCATTTCTCTTAATCCCTCTTCATTCTTTCTGTGCCTCTTTTCCTTTTCTTGCTCTTTCTGGATGTTTTTTTCTACTTTGTCCTCCAACTTGCTGATCCGATCTTCTGCTTCATCGATTCTGCTTTCATTCCTTCCACTGTGTTCTTCAGTTCAGAAATTGTATTCTTCATTTCCTCTTGGCCCTTGTTGATAGTTTCTATTTCCTTTTTCATGTTGACAAAGTTTGCAGTGAATTCATCGTAGCTTCCCTGTGGTTTCTGGTAGCTCATTGAGAGCTCTTGGAGCTTCCTGACAACCAATGCTTTGAACTCAAAATCTGATAGTTGAGTTGCCTCCATTTCATTTAGCATTCTTTCTGGGGCTTCCTCCTTTTCTTTCATTTGGGGATTGTTTCTTTGTCTTCCCATCATTTATGAGGCTCTTCTTATTAGCCTCAGCTTCTTAAATTGATCTATTCTGGCTACCTGGGTTTATGGTGTGAACTTCTGTGCTAGAATACCTGTGAAACTTAGTAATGGAGTCTCAGTCAGGCATCTTGGTGATCACAGCTTCCATTGTCTCAGCTGTTGGAATGCCCCCCTCTTTGGGACCAACTCTGGTTTTTTCAATGTTCCAGGGTTTTTTGTTTGTTTGTTTTTGTCTCACTCGTGGGTATTTAAAAAGAGAATAGAGGAAGAAAAAATGAAAGAGGAAGAAAGAAGAGATAAAATTGGAAAGAAGGAAAGAAGGAATAATACAAGAAAGAAGTAAAGAAAAGCAAAAGGAATTGAGTAAAAAAGATAAAAATAATGAAAAAATAATAAAAATATTATTTAAAGAAACAACAAGCAAACAAACAAAAACAAACAAATAAACTCTTGCTGTTTTCACACTTGCCAAGCTGGATTTTCTGGTCTTGCTGGCTGTGAAGGCCTAGGGGTGATGGTGTTGCTTTTCTCCCTGTTCAGCACTCAGGTATCTTTGGGCTAGTCCTCCTAGGCCTAGCCTGGCGCCTCTCCACACAGGGCCTCGCACGTATGTTTTGAGCCTCCTGGGGAGCACGCACTTTCCCGAGTTCATGGGTGTGAGCTCGGGTCTCCTATACCGTGCACTCACCCCAATTTCACGGGAGTGAGCTCTAGTTCTCTCACGGATCACTCGCACTCCCCGGGTTCCCGGTGTAGGCCACAGTCTCTGGTCACTTAGGCGTCTGCTGTCGCGCCCTTGTTCGAGTGTCCATGGTCACACACAGTTGTGTCCATTTGCAAGCAGGTGTCTTTAGTCTCGAAGCCTTATGCTGTCGCGTGCGGACCCAGCTCCCTCCCTAGATCCCCTAGCTGGCCTGGCAAGCACTGGGCTCCAGGTCTCGGCAGCCCTGGTCTTCGTGCTGATTCCTGGGCTCTTATTGTTCTGAAGTACTCTCCTTACCATCCAATTTTTCAATGTCCTCTACAGCCTTCGATATCCTACTTTCAAATTTGCTGTGTTTCCACTGGTTGACCGTTCTGTTTCTTCACAGATCAGCCACAGTTCCTCTCCGTGTGCAGGGGGAAATGGAATCTGCTCCCTCCTACCACGCTGCCATCTTCCAGCTAATGTTTTACATTTCTTTGTTTTGTCTTCAGATTTGATGAGGCAGCAATCTCTATTCAGAAAGAAAAAAATATTTATAAGGAAATTGAGAATTATCCAACTTGTTATAAGGTATGTTTTGGAAATGCTTATTTTTTTCTTTACATTAGATAATTTTTCATATTGGCATAAATATGTACCTATAACCAGATTCCGTGGATAGTTGTATATTTTTTTAAATGATGCTTTTTGGGCCTCTATTTTTGCCCAAACTGGACTAAGCTGATTCCTCTTATTGATTACAACTAAAACTTCCAGAGAAAATACAAAAAACAATTATTTGAAAAGTAGAGGAGGATGATGGAGGTGAGTAGACACTTGGAGCAGCAACCAGTATAGCAGTGGGTTTCCAGGATTTTTCCTTGTTCCTCTCGTGGCATTTACTTAAGAGAAGCCTTAGTCATGGAGCTGGGCAGCAGAGGCTCCAGCAGCTAAAACTCCTAAAGAACCTGTCAACCTCATCTTTCTATCCAGAGGATCCGGGAAAAGAGACCCCATTGTTTTCATCTCTTTTTTCTTCCCTTGCCTTTGCTGTGCGGGGGAAGCCCTAGTCATGGGGCTATACCTGTGGTGGTGGCACAGGCAGTTAAAGTGCCAATGGAAACCTAGTCTGTTTGGCCAGAGGAACTGGGAAGATGAGCCAAGAGAGCAAGGAGAAGACCCCCAGAAAGGGGAGCTGGAATAGGGAATCCCCTTTCTGTGTGTGTATGGGCCCACACAAGCCTTGGTATTGCTCCCCACTGTGCCTGTGCAGGACAGACCCAGAGGCAGAGCATAGGATTTGAGAATTGCAGTAAGACCGCAGCACTGTCCAGGGCCCAAAGCACCCTTCCCAGGTTCTCGCGTAGGGCAGAGCCCAAGAAGCAGAGCAGAGTGACTGAACTAAGACTAGAGCTACTGCTCAGCAAAAGCAGACAAAACATGCAGACTGAGCCTGACTAGGGCGATTGCCTGCTGGAAACACCCACCTTTCCTGAGAATTAGAGGACAGTCTTGCAGCATAACATTCACAGGTCCAGGGTGTAGTCCCAAATTACTGAATGTAGGAAAACCTAGGAAAACATGACCAGTTTTCAGGAGAAAAGACAACTGATGCCACTCCAGGGGTAACACAAGTGTTGGGATGACCAGATCAGGACTTTGAAGCAGCTTTTGTAAGTGCTGCTTGAGGCAAAGGGATACACAGGTGAACGAATGGAGAGCAAATTATTTTTAATGGAAACCATAAGCATGAACTAAATGAGAATATTAGAACTGAAAGAACAATATCTGAAATAAAATACTGGATGGGTTTAATGTGATAAGGAGATGAGGAGATTCGAGGAACTTGAAGGTAAAGTTACCTGAAAAATAGAGATAATAAAGATTGAACGGCCATTTTGCTGATATCTTATTAGTCATATCTTTGATCTTAATGCTTTTGTTGACTTATAAATAGTGTCATTGTTTCTGTTATCTAAAATTTTCATTCTAGCTTCCTAGCATCTCTTTAAGAAAGGCAAAGTACAATTGTGGAGATTTGTCTTCCTTTTTTATTCCCTTTTCAAGATTAAATCTGTGTATATAGGTATTTAAAACAAATTTTTTTTCAAATGTGTGGTTGTGACCTAAGGCTTTGTTGCTCCCTGTGGTTCTCAGACTAGCGGTGTCAGGACCATCTGGGAGCTTGTTACAGAGAGCAGGGTCTTGGGCTTGCTTTGGGCCCACTGGCTCAGGGTCTTCATTTTAATAAGACCCCTGGGTAGTCTGTCTGTACATTGGAGTTTGAGGTATAGTACTTCAGGATATTTTCCCCAGATGTCCTGTGGAAATTACTGCAGAATTGTATAAATCTCTCTGTATAAAACCAAAACTCTGAATGCTTAAGTTCCTGATGTCAGTAAACTGACTTTATGAAGTAGATATAACTTTGGACCCTAATCACCTCATTTTTTTAGAAAACAATTGCGCAAGTCTTAGTTCATCTCCACAGAAGTGACTACGTGGCTGCAGAAAGATGTGTCAGGGAGAGCTACAGGTAAGATGCTGAGAGCATTGCCTTCACTCCTATTAATTTGAGATCACTGCTTAGATAAATAACCCTGGCTGTGAAACTGCTTTTTTTTTTAAATAAAATTTCATTGTGACAGAGGCACCTGACTACTATTTCAGTTTTTACAGCAGGATTTTTACAAGTGTTTTCTTTCTTGTATTTTTCTTCTGGTGACTTCCATGGAAGTGAAAAACTTGAGTGATTTTGTTATGTTTGACTTCTAAGAAAGAGAGTAACAAAAAAAGGAAAGTTCTTAGAACATATGCTACAGGAAGATCCAAGAAAGGGATTTTCTTGTTTGAGATGTTTACAGTGAGAAGTCCCAGTCCCGGCACTGTTGACATTTTGGGGTGTGTAATTCTTTGTTGTCGGGCCTGTCCTGTGCACTGTGGGATGTCTAGTCTCATCTCTGATCTCTGCCCAATTGTAACAGTGAAAAATGTGCCCAGATGTTGCCAAACCTCTGCTGGGGGGCAAATTCATCACTGGGTGAAGATGTGTGATTTGTGCTTGCTGTAGCATTCCAGGGTTTAATGCGAGTGAAGATTGTGCTGCACTGGAACAACTTCTTGAAGGTTATGACCAACAAGACCAAGATCAAGTGTCAGAGGTCTGCAACTCGCCCCTTTTCAAATACATGGACAACGATGTAAGTGGCCTTTTTTGGTTATCTTTCTTCTTTCCTCTTGAATGGAATAGGCTTCTAATGAGATTATCTCTCTTGTGGACTTGTGAACTATTTCCGCCTTTATTTTTTTATCTCAAGATACTTCTCAAAAGGGAACTTAGTATTTGCACTGAATTTTTTGATAGGTTTAGATTGTTTGAATGTCAACCATGTAGGTTCACAGCCAGTTATTTATCCATCTACTTGTGTTGACCATATGTGTGTTTTTTAATTTAGCCCCATTTTTCCAGATTCTTTCACTTGTTGGCCTCTACAGGTTGCTTAGTTTATTAAGTTTCATTTAGGCTCACGAAAGAGACCCATCATGTAGTGGCCTTTGTAATTTGACAGACTTGTCAGAATTCCACTTCTGTGACAGCTAGCTGTGTGATGCAGGTTATTAACTAACTGTCTCTAGGCCTCAGTTAGCTCATCTGGAGAAATGGAGCAACTGGTCTCTGTGTTCACAAAACAGCCTCACACGGTACCATATAGAGAAAATGAGCCTCAACAGTGGGCTTCTCTTCTTTCAGATTTCCTTTTTCAGTAGGTTTTTGAGCACCAATTCATTTGATTTGGTCTTGCAACTTTAGTCTATGGTGTCAGATCGGCTTAAGATCTTAATTTTTTTTTAATCATAATGTATATAGAGGAACATTTTTTTCTTGATAAATTCTTAATAGGCTTTCGTAAATTTATATGTATTTTTTAAGAAATTGTCTGTAGCTTACATTCTTCATTTACTCAACAGATCTTTATTTCATAGGAACTATAAGTGGTACTTAACTTTCTATGTTCCAATTATCTCAGATTCCTGTGTGTGACCTATAATTTGAGATTTTTGGTAGTTGTGTATCTGTCACATTAAGGTCATGACCTGTTGAGGGCAGAGCAATGTTGAGTTTTGTGCTGGGTATTTTTCCATAATTAGTATTGGTTATCATGAGGTAGAGAGCTAGTATCTGCCTTTTGTTGTGACATCACATACAGAGATTGTAGTTATCCAGCTTTTGAGAACATGTTTTGTTGTTGACAGTATGCTAAGCTAGGCCTGAGTTTGGTGGTTCCAGGAGGGGGAATCAAGAAGAAAGCAGCAGCAACACCACCGGTCAAGCCTGAAGGCACCACGGCTACCACTGTGGAGGAAGACGAAGATGAATATGCAGGAGGGCTGTGCTAAACTTTACAGAAAGAAAGGGGAAAATCCTGACGTGCCATTCATGGACGTGGAACTGGTCTAAAGGCATCCAGACTTCATTGCATTCATGGCTTTGAATGCTAAAAAAGACTAATTTTTTAGTTATCATTTCCCCAAATCATCCATTGTACCCACTACCTGTGAAGCATTTTTTTTCTTTCCAAAAACATTAGAAGGAATTAACAGAAAAAGTACTGTCACATGTTAATGCAGCTGATTTTAAAATTTGCAAGCCAAATTCTAGACAAACTATGTTCTAAACAAAAGGGACATAAGTATATTCTTTTTCCTGTAATATTTTTGTTAGAGAATTTTCTTTGTATTTTATTTGATAATTGCTGCTAAAATTAAAGGGGTACTAGTTAAACAAAATAGTAAATATTTGTTATGTTTTGAAAAGGAAATTTATTCTCTGTAATATTAGCTACACTTAAATTATTAAATCTTTTCAGAGACAAAATTGGGATAGGAAGCTGTTTTGATCTTTACAATATTTTTTAGCTGAATAAAAGGTTCATCTGAAGTTTGAAAGTTCTGAAGGTAGCATATGGAAGTGAGTCTGCAAATGTCTTCAGTTCTCTGTGAAATTTGGGTATTTCTTCCACCAAAGCTCACCCCCACCCCTCCACACACACATAGTAACTGTTTCCAAACCCACGTGGTGCTTGTGTTAATGGGAACTAATATGGACCTTTTTATGCATTCTAACAAAGAGGTAATGCCTCCATCAATTTATATATACATTTTTATCCCTCTAAAATAATTTGATTCATTTAGAGTTGTAACAGGCCAGTTACATGACACAGGAAATGCTGTATATCACCGAATTTTAGCCGAAACGAGAGAATTGTTTTTGAAGTATTTAAAGTACTATGCTGCCAATATTTTGATTCTTTATAGGTATTATCTAAAAGGTTATTTTGAAGCATTCCTTTTTCACCCTATATGGCTTAGATCCATCTCCTAATCTATTAATTTGGAAGAGGCTCCAAACACCAGCAGTGTGCATTCTGCAGGCAGACGCAACCTAGAGTGGTTTCCTGTTTGCGCCCTGTCCCTCTCTTCAGAGAGTCCCACCTGTTGCAAGTGCAGTGTGCTTAATTTTGCTAGACTCTCTGAAACGCTAAGGTGGATTCTCGCAAGTGGTTTTGGCCAGAGATGGTTCTGTTAGAGAGCTTAGACAGGATAACATCCTTATTTGTGAGCTTGGGGTGGGTGGATAGCAGGATAAAAATTTTTATAGGAGGTCTGATTCAAAACACTAATAAATTTGATGTTTTGATTCCTTAGGTTGCTTGCATAATTAGCGGGTAGCAGCTAATTTTCAATCATTGTTTGGAGATTAACTTTGAACATTGTTACTAAAACCGTATTTAGGCAGTTGTGTTTAATGGCATTAATATTTCAAAGACACTGTCAATGCTGTTGTTCCCTTTAGATCCAGGGAGAAACTTCCAGAGTCTGATGTTATTGCTCATTTGAGCAAATTAAGTATCTGGTTAAACAGACCTGGCAGCACTTATAAGACATTTACACCATTTGTTTATAGACCATGTTACCATTGCAGCCTTGGAATTTTTTTTTTTTTTTGCTTTTACTCTTTTCTCACATATTAAACAAAAATGAGGAGTAATTCAGTACATTCTGCAGCAGCAATGCAAGTGAGTCTTACACAACATGAAAGTCGTATTCAAGTACACCCCCTTGCCACTCTCCCTACTCACATTTGAAACTAGTAGACGGACTTGTGGGTTATTCTGTGTGCTGTCCAGTAAAAGGCATTGGTCCCACATTTATGCATTTAATTTTTCCACATATGTCAGTCTTTATTTTCAGAGAATAGTCAGTGTGGAGAACTCGTGTTTACAAAAGGAAACACTGTCTTTACTTTCACTGAAGTGGAAGTCTGCATGAACATGCTCAGAATCCAACATTCAATGTTCTGCTATACTGCAAGTACAGTCAGCCTACAAAATGTATTTAATATATTGAATTTATTTGTATATATGCAGAGTACGGTATTAGTGCTTTATTCCTACTTTTTCCAGCTCTTTGATGAGTAGAATATTAAATGTGTTGTTATGGAAATGCAGATTATTGCTTCTATGGGAAAATAATTATGAAAATAAAATCTGAAACTACATAAATATGATTATTTCTTATTATTCATTTTACTTTGCTCATTTATTTCCTTTTTTCCAAGGACACATTCTCATTTATATGATTCCAGCTATATTTGACAATAACAGTATTTGTCTTTGAAGTTGTATATTCTACTCTGTGGGAGTTAGTTAAGTACCTTTGGGAGTTATAAACTATTTGGGCTTTTAAGATACTGACCATCAAGTTACTAAAACACTGCACTATCTGCTACTTGGTGAGATGGATGACTTTAATACATCTTCTAAAAGAAATAATTCTTTCATTGAGTTAAGTAAGGTAAAAAATACATGATTAAAGGCTAAGAAAACTAATGTGAAGTGGCATTGTTTTGTGTTTAAGCAGAGTTAGCACCTTAATTATCAGTGCATTTACTTAAAATTCATCTCATATTTTCTAAGTGCCTGCTATGAAATATCATCCATGTTTTGCATAGAATGGGAATTGATATGATTTAATAGCTGGCCTTAAGAGAAGTTGGAGGAACAGGTAGAGGTAATAATGCAAGGGAAGGAATGGCTCTTGGACATAATGCAATTTTCCATTTCTTCCAGGACACTTTGGAGTGTTCTGAGTGTGCTGTGTGTTCACCCTGGCATTTGGTAGCATTAAGATGAGACAGCTGGGAAGGGGACTTCCAGCCAAGATGGAGGTGTAGGTGGATACACTGTGCCTCCTCGCACAACCAAAATTAAGGACAACAAAGATTTAGAAACAAGAAAACAAACAACTGATAGAAAATTGAACTGTACGGAAGTCCAACAACCATTCATCCAGACCGGTCAGAGGGGAAGAGTCGCGGCAGGAAAAAGTGGAGCTTGGCAGACCTGGGCATGCAGGCAGCAGCAGCTGGCAGATCCCCGGCATGCAGGCGGTGGCTAGCGAGCGGACCCCAGGCATAGGGTGGCAACTGTGCAGACCCAGTGAGGCTGCGCAAGGTGGCTGGCTGCACAGGTGGTCCCACATTCATACGCAGATAATCCAGTCTGCGAAGGGGAAGCAGTGGAAGGGACTGGAATCCAGAAAGAGCTGAGCAAGCACCATTGTTCCCTCTCAGATCCCACCCCCAAATATAGCATCACTATGCAGTGATTGGGCTGCCCCACCCTGGGGAACACCCCTCACTGCGTAACAGCCGCCACCAGACCAAAAAAATAAATAAATAAAACAAGCAAGCAAAAATGGCTCAAACAGGAGAAGAGATCAATGCCCCAGAGCCAGTTCATCCAAGCGGCCAAGAGATAATCAACCTATCAGATGCACAGTTCAAAACCCTGGTGATCAGGATGCTCACAGAATTGGTTGATTTTGGTTGCAAATTAGATGAACAAATGAAGGCTACAATAAGTGAAATGAAGAAAAATGCACAGGGAACCAATAGAGATGGGAGGAAAACTGGGACTCAAATCAATGGAGTGGACCAGAAGGAAGAAAGAAACAACTAAATAGAAAACAAGGAAAAAACAAGAATTCAAAAAAAAGGAGAGGCTTAGGAACCTCCAGGACATCTTTAAATGTCCCAACATCTGAATTATAGGGGTACCAGAAGGGGAAGAAGAAGAGCAACAAGTGGAAAACTTATTTAAAAAATAATAAAGGAGAACTTCTCCAATCTGGCAAAGGAAATAGACTTCCAGGGAGTCCAGGAAGCTCAGAGAGTCCCACAGAAGTTGGACCCAAGGAGGAACACACCAAGGTACATCATAATTACATTAGCCAAGATTAAAACGGAGAGAATTCTAGAAGCAGCAAGGGATAAGGGGACAGTCACTTACAAAGGAGTTCCCATCAGATTGTCAGCTGATTTCTCAAAAGAGACCTTCCAGGCAAGAAGGGGCTGGAAAGAAGTATTCCAAGTCAGGAAAGTCAAGGCCTTCATCCAAGATTGCTCTATTCAGCAAAGCTTTCATTTAGAATGGAAGGGCAGATAAAGTGCTTCTCAGATAAGGTCAAGTTCAAGGAGTTCATCATCACCAAGCCCTTGTTATATGAAATGTTAAAGAGACTTATCTAAGAAAAAGAAGATAAAAAATATGAACAGTAAAATGACAGCAAACTCACAATTATTAACAAGTACACCTAAAACAAAAACAAACTAAGCAAACAGCTAGAACAGGAACAGAAACACAGAAATGGAGGGTTAGCAACAGGGGAGTGGGAGGAGGAGAGGGGGACAAGGTACAGAGAATAAGTAGCATAGAAAATGGGAGGGCAAGAATAGTGTGGGAAATGTAGAAGCTAAAGAACTTATGACACATGGACATGAACTAAAGGGGGTGAACATGGGTGGGAGGGGGTATGCAGGGTGGAGGGGAATGATGAGGGGAAAATGGGACAACTGTCATAGAATAATCAATAAAATATATTTAAAAAAAGATGAGACAGCTAGGAAGGAAAGACAAAATGCATCTCCCTCTACCTTCCTCCCATTGTTTTATTAGGCTACACCAATAAAAGGGTCAGTATTGACTTTAATTTGATGTTAAATTTAAGGACATTAAAAATGTTTTGAAAGAGAAAAGGACTGAAGCAAATAATTTTGAAAAGGAGAAGCAAACCTCTTCTATTTGAGGCTCTTTTTAAAAAGAATTTAATGTCCAAAAGAACTTCGTGCATAGGAGGCACTTAGAGGACTTTCACATTCAAAGGCACTAAATAAAATTTCCCTAAATAATTAGCTTCATCTTATAAACTAGACTAATTAAATTTCCTTAGAGTTTAAGGCTTAACCATTTTAAATTACATTTAGATTTTTTTTTTTTTTAATATCTGATTCTCTAAAAGCTTTCAAAGGGTCCAATTAGGGCAATCCTAAAACTTTTAAAATCTTTGCAAGCTCTTAACTAACTTGTAAAGCCAATAAATTAAACTTCTATGTATAGTAAATCGAGTTTCCAAACTTGCAAGTACTGTTTGTGAACTTAATTTCTCAAATTAATCACAGTTAAATATTTAAAATGAAAATCAGAAGGTTAATATGTCAGATTATGTTGAATGTTTGAAGAACATTAAATACAAACAGATTATCATTAATTACAAAACTTATTTCTAGCTGAACAGAGTGTGATCACCATGGTGTTGACTGTCAGTATGAAATACTTATTTCTACATCTAACCAGGATAAATTGCCTGGCTTACCCAATTAAGGGGAATAAATTTGCCATCTTGGACAGACCGGAAATACTTTTGGGAGTATAGTACAGTTAGAGTTCAGAGACTAAGATGCAGACCTTGTTTACTAACTATTCAGAAGTCATGGGATGATTCTTCACGTGCCACAAAGGAACAAGCTCTGCCTGTTCTTTGGTTCCCATACTGTGTCAGTGGAGGGCAGCGAGCCAGTACTTTACAGCTCAGGCTTCAGGTTCGCAACACTGGACCACACACCCTCTGGGCATTTTTAAAACTTTATCCTATGCAGTTTTTGAGTTGTTGTTTTTTTTTTTTTTTTTTTTAAAGAAAAAACCTCTTTCAACATTTTTTTAGCCTGATTTGGATAGATGTAATTCTGCACCTCTGACTAGTTTGACAATCATTTTTTTTCTACTTGATTTCACATATTTGGTTTCTGAATTTTTTTTATATCTCATGGATCCTAGGCCATGATTCAATATCTTTATATTGATAAAGTCATAATTCGTTAGACGTTATTTTGATAAACTTAATGAAAAAACTGCTACAGATAATGTGATCTGGATTATAGGAAAGGCATGACTTCCTAAAAAGTGAATCAGTCAGGAAGGGCTGGATTATCCTGTAGTCACAGCCAGCTCCAGAACCTCAGTGGTTTAAAACAACAGAGGTTTATCTTTATTCCTGCTCCATGTGCATCACAGGTCAGTGGAGGGCTCTGCTCTGTGTCTCCCAAGCTTAGGGCAGGGCAGGAACTCTGGAGCATCCTGCCAGCAGTAAGCAGCTCATCCTAAAAGAGACACACGACTTCTACTCACATCATCACAAAGAGGCTGGACCCTTCAGCCTCCCATAGGCCTAGGAGAGGAGACTCTGCTACCCTTGTGACTGCCAAATCTACATAGACTTTAAAGCACTTGTGGTCAATTATGTTATTTTTTGGTAGCTTCTAACAGTCATTGTAGGATTTTAATAGAAAGTAAGCTTGGTCCTAGAGCAATCACTGTTACCCTGTTACAGACATGCATAGTGATCTCACATGTATCATCATGTTTAGGTCTGACAGGTGTTCTTTGGTACCCCCATTTCCTGGTGAGTAAGCAAACCTAGAGGAATCAATTCACTATGAATGTTTTCAGTGCTAACATACCTGATGGGAGATGTTGCTTAACTGGTTTCTTGGTTTTCTGTCATTTATTTGAAAAGAACAGTAACTCCAGTAGGCCAACTTGGAGTTTGAGCTTTTAATGAATTTTTAAGTAGAATTGTGAACAATAAGTTGTCAAAAACATTAGTGACCTGGCTCAGACTTCTGTAAGTGCGCATAAAGTGTGAATTCCATTAAATTAAAATGTGACTTCCATGAGAGGGGGACCTTGGTCCTCACCAGTGAATCTCCCAGAGCAGTGCTTGGCACCTAGGGGGCACTGAACAAATATGAAATACATGAACAAAAACACTCAACAAATGTTCTGTTGTTATTAAAATTGGCTGGTCTCTAGTCGTGCTCTTTGTCACTCTTAATTTCTGTTGACCAATGTTCATTCAACACCTTTCAAACCAAACAGATGTCACATTACTACTGTTGTAGAAATGTTCTTTAACTTAGAGAATTCTTTGTTTCCCCTGCCCTCCTTACCTGATTTAGAGGGACTGAAGGTGCCCCACTGGACATTAGGCCAGGGCACATTCAGGGTTTAAGGATGTGCTCTGAGATCCAAGTGAGTGCACAGAAATGCATTCAGCTACCTACCTCTCAGGGCCCAGCAAGGGTATCTTGGGTGATCCCTGGATTCCAAGATTTCCCAATATCAGAGCCAAATGATAAAGCTGTTTTATTTCTGAAGCTAAGATGTGATTTGGCTGTGATTTCACAGGTGTGAAACATTGGTGAGATGGTGATTGGGGGAGAAAAATCTGAAGCCAAGTTGATTTGAACTGCCCTGTTCAATAATAGACTTTGTGCACAGAAAACTTGCCTTTTCTTTTCACTTGAAGCACTTCTGAAGCCCTTTGTGGAATCTGGCCTTCTCAGTCCAGGAAGTAGAACACTCTACAGTTTACATTCTTTGCACTGGGGACCTTGACAGTGAGGAGAGTCAACATTGCGGTAGCTTATTGCATAGGCAGCTTGTAAGCATTCCCCTTTCAGATTTCCGTTCAAAGTCACGTTTTCACCTCACGTGCTGCCAATAG
Source organism: Anoura caudifer (assembly GCA_004027475.1). NCBI lineage: Eukaryota > Metazoa > Chordata > Mammalia > Chiroptera > Phyllostomidae > Anoura > Anoura caudifer. Next base: position 4,067 of record PVKU01014720.1, on the reverse strand, counting down.
TTCCTTGCAGCTGGTTTTTAGCAAATGCTACCTGAGATTTGATTGAGTGTAATTTTTTAAAATCATCACCCAAGCACATGTTTTTTGTTGATTTTGGAGAGGGGAAAGGAGAAAGAGAAACATGGATAGGTTGCCTCCCATACACGCCCCTACCGGGGATCAAACCCACAACCTAGTTATGTGTCCTGATTAGGAATTGAACGCACAACCTTTCGGTGTATGGATGACACTCCAACTAACTGAGCCACCCGGCCAAGGCTGAAGATGATTTCTGAAATTTAAGGATGCTTTGTAAATGTCACTGAGCAGGGTGTTACACTCATACTAAGTGAACTTATAATTAAACTGATGTTTAGGACATTGTAGAAGTAGCAACCCATGTTTTAATATATTCCTGGGTTTGAGGGTGGTTTTGTAACTGAATTAGGTTTTCTGACATTTCAACAGCTACCTCAGTCCCAGAATGTTTCCTCTTCATATGCTTGACTGCCCTACACTTACCTCCACACAAACCACTTAGGTCAAGTTCTGTGTCCTAGGCCACAGTTTCCCTACAGCTGCTCGAGATCCCATCCCAGTCCTTCTGACTCCTACTCAGCTCCTGCCAGCACTGAGTCCGGAGTTTGGAGGTGCTCTCCAGCTAGGACTGGCTACATCATTTTGGGAGTTAGTATAAAAAAATGCAGGGATTTTTGTTTAAAAATCAGACAAAAGCTTGGTTCTTCTCCTCTGTCTCTGCTCGTAGTGTTTTACATTTGCTATTCAATGTCGGTCTTTTGTCAGCAGACCCTTATGGGGGCTTCAGCCCTGCAGTCCAACGTGGCACAAGGCTGCGTACCTGATGCCAACCCTCCCCACACCCGGGTCACTGGGGCAGAGGGCAGCAGCAAGTTGGAGGGCAGCTCGTGGAGTGTTTGCCAAGAACCTGACCTGGGGATTTGGGGAGGTGGTGGGCCCACAGTAACCTAGGCTCCAAGCCCCTGGCACACCCTCCTTTGTCCCAACAGACTTTGCTTAGAAAACACAAATATAAAATTCATAAGGAATGCAAGATGACCCCAGATGTGGGTCCCTCTGGATGTGCCCTGTACAACTACAGTGGTTTCCTGCCAAAAGCCAGAGCAACTGGCAAGCAGAGGCCTCCGGTTAGGTATAAATTTGCCCTCCTGGCATGTAGTTTTGACATTTAGATGTGCACCAGGGAGTCCATTTTACCCCCAGCCTCAATAATCTTCCATCCTGGAGGAGTTCCCCATGGGCCCAGGGTTCATCACAAGGAGTGTGACGATGGATCCTTAGAGCCCAGATGCTCACAGTCCTAACTAGGAGCGGGCCAGTGCCTTCCAGGCCATTTGCTGCAGACTAAGTAACACAAATAGCATTTCTTGTGCTAATATTGATCCCTTCTCATAAGCCAGCTTCCTGAATTATTAAAGAGACACCCTTGGAGCAAAGGGAAAATACAACCATGGAGCGGAGAGAGGTTATAGCCTTGTATCAGTCTGTAGTAGCAAAGTCCTAGATGAGACAGGAATGCAGAAAGACTGCTGAAAATGAGATTGTTGTGTTTATCAACAGATTCTGGAGCACCTCTCAGCAGCTGTGACTTGAGCTTGACTGTGGCCACAGGTTTCCTTGTTCATGTTTTATTTCTCCTCTACTGTCTCAACGTACATTTGTTTGGCCCTCTAGAGAAGTCCTCCCAGCCCGCCCGTCCCGCACCTAGGTCTGTGCTCCCCTGTTGTCTAATAACCCACACTGGACCATAAGCCACTCACTACACATGAGGTGAAGGAAAGCAAGGCAGGGAGAGCACATAGCAAATCCATCTGGAAGGAGCCACCATGGGTAAGAGATTAGGAACTTGGAGTATGGATAGACAAGCAGAGAGTAAAGAAGTCCACAGAGCAAAGTCCAGATAAGCCACCAGCCCACAGGGAAGAGAGGAAGCCGGTGCAACCAAGTTGGACTGTGCCTTGGGCTTTCCCCAGGTGAGCTGGAGACTAGCAGTGCCCTCCTGGGAAGTACTGGCCATGGGGTTAACTCTCTTGAGATCTTCCTCAGGTCTCACCTTGTGACAGAGCTCTGTATACCCACCTCATGCTGTTCTCTACCAGGAAACATTTTTGGAATGTAAACATCTTTATTTGTTTGTTCCTTTCCTCCCTTTTTTGGCATAATAATTTAGGTTTATATCAACGAGTCTCAGCTTCTTTAGGGCTGCAATGTCAGAATTTTTGAAACCATCAGGTGGCGCTGTGGAGCACATTTAAGAGCTTGCAGAGCCAGGTACCACTCACTGACCAGGGGAAAACTGGGTCTTTGATCTAGGCCAGGGGTTTCTTTACAGAGACCAACTGCAAGGTTATTGTTGCTAGAGACTGCAAACAAACTACAGGGGTTTATACTAACAATCAGGTGAAAACCTGAAGCTATGATATCTGTCTGTCTGAATCATACACATGCTTGTGTGCACGTACACAGATGCACTCTTTATGCAAACACTTGCCTATACTTATCTGTTTTTACTGACCCAGCCCCAAGCCATAACATCAAATTATGTAGTGGACACTAACTATCCTGGGCTGCTTGGTGGGGGTGGTGTTAACATTTGGTCAGGGCTATTTTTGTAGGGACCTGCTTCTCTCATTGCAGGTCATTTAGCTAACCTGGCTCTTCCCCAGTAAATGCCAGTAGTATCCCCCAAGCATCGTGACAAGTCAGCAGTGTCCTCATACATATGCTGGTGCCCCACCTAGGGTTGGAGTATTGTTCCTTGCTGGAAACCAAGATAGTTTAGAGAACACACTATGTCTTGGGCCAACTTTCTAGACACGTAGCATCACAACAGCAACAGGGTTCCTGTGCTGTGCTTGGAGCACTAGTCACATCTCAAGGGCTCACCAGGCCCATGTGTCCAGTGACTGCCATACTGGGTTGTGCACACCGAGAGCATTTCTAGCATTGCAGAAAGTGCTGTTGGGCAGTGCTGTCTGATCATTCTTTTGAAGCGCAGCTGAGCACTGTTTAAACCCCATGCCACAGAACCCTGTGTTAGAGGGTCCAGTGTAGATGGAGCATCCACTGATCAGCCCTGGTGATCTGTGAGATGATAACAGAGCCACCAGACACCCCCCCTGCCCTGCCGCCTGTGCAGGTACAGCTACAAGTGCAGGTAAAGTCATTTAGAGTGTCTGTTTCTGCAGCTCTGGAGCCATCTTACTCCCTGTCCTTCATTTGGCTCCTTCTGTGTGATCCTTTGAGTCTAAGGTCTGCCTGGTACAGGGTACATATTATCTGGGTCCCCATGAAGCCTCTATTTGCTCTATCTGCTTCACTGGAATTATTTTTCTCCTGAGAGTTCACAAAGTCCTTCACTGCAAAGCCCTTGGCTCTTTCTCTTCCTCTTTCGGGCTGAATTATTCATTTTAGAGGAAGGCTTTCTAGTTTTGCAACCCAGAGACATTCAGAGGTTTCTGTCAGAAACACCCTCTTCACCAACAAACAAAATAGAGGCACAGAACACCTCAGGCAGCTGTGCTTGGGGACTGGGGAGCATGGACTCTCCTCAATGAGATGCTGGAATGAGCTTGAGAATACCTACCAACAAATGCTGCCTGTGCAGGTGTGCTTTCTAACTTGGTCCAACAAAAAACCATGAAACATGAATTATTAGCAGAGAGAGATGACCTTGAAATGAGAAACATCTCCCTGTGTAGAAAGGAACTAGAAGCTCTCAGCAGCATGCTGGTGAAGTTGTGAGCCTGCTGTGGAAGTGAGGGCCCACCCAATACTTTTCCACTTCAGCTATTAGTTTCCTAAACCTTCCCAGCAAGTACCATTTCCCAGGGTGTGTCACTGGCCATCATTCTCAGGAGGGGCTCCTAGCAAAACAGTTCCACCCAAAACAGCTCAGTGTTTAAGAAATGCTGTATAATATCTTAGCGCATTTCACAGTGCACTATAGCACATTAAAGTTTCTGAGAAGTTCTAAACAAGAAAATAGTTGTGAATTGTGTAACTCGGCATTCCCTGATGCATGTGAGCCTAATGACCTTCTCTCTTAG